>VYZR01073269.1:31956-45802 GCA_013400675.1 Oxylabes madagascariensis | reverse complement strand
GATCTTTCTAGAACCAGGTAGGGAAGCCAGGGTGACGGACAGGGTCCAAGGGAGGGGAGTTAGGGATTGGCGGGGAACTTTCTGGGGATTTGGGAGGAGGAAAGGAGGATTGGCATTGGGACGGGGAGGGGATAAACAAAGGGTAAAACCATTTGTAACTCGAGGAAGGGAAAAGGAGCAAACCATTTTAATTTATAATAAAAACACACTGCTACAATCCTGTTAGGAGGGTTCACCATTTCAGACTCATTTGAAGTTTAAGTATTGAATAAACGAAGCTAATTTTATAACTGTGGACTGTGCCTTGGGTATAGATTTGGGAGAAACAGACTTGAAGAACTTCTACATGGGTTGACTCTGTACTTGGTAATTCCGGTGCTTCTGGCCAGAATCACCGGGATCGCAAAACAGCACCTGCCATAAGAAGAAATGTGACCTACTGCTAATTAAATGAATGAATGAAACATGCCATTCAAAGCTAACTAGCTATAAACCAAAAATAGCACAGCTGAATTCTCTTCCTCTCTTCTCTCATGCCACCATATTATCAACACCTAATTACCTCCAAATAGAGAGACTGTAAAGTATTGTCCTAAAAAGCTGACACATGAATGTTCAAGTTTTATCTCTTATTTTTATTACAGCTGTTTTTTTGGTCTTTTTCCTGCCAGTAATAGGTTCTGAGAATTTGTCAAGGAGTGTTTTCTTTATTGGAGATTCCATCACTTTTGCTTACAAAGGACAACCTGCCATTTTCTCAAAGAACTGGGATTTGGACATTAGGATTTTTTTCGTATAGATTTTCTGAGCAAGAATGGATTTTGAAGAGAACATGGTATAAATAAAGAGAAACACACTTATCACTTGTTTTAAATAAAATTAGATAGTAACCAAAACCCAATTTCTCAATCATACAAGAACTCTGAAAGGAAAACAAAGCTACATTTATTGTCTTGTTTCAGTTTTTTTGCCCATCTATATAAAAGATACCAGTGCTGTGTGGGCAAATGTTAATGATTTCACCTAACTGTGCAGATAGTTCAAACGATACCGAAAGACACCTTGAGAGATTGCCCTCCTTTAAAAATCAGAGTATTTTCCTGCCTTTCCCCTGATGAAACTAACTAAATCACAGAATTAATTTACATAGAGAGAGATTAATATTACTACTGATCTCTTTCCATAATAAATGGAAAGAATAATTAATATCTGATGGTGGAATAACAATAATTTTTTCAATAAATGTTAGCCATCAAAATTAGATATCTAGTCTAAACTAGTCCTAGCTTCTCCTACAGCCAATGGAAAAATAAATTTCCTCCTGAATCCTTTGTCAAAGAGAGATGAAGTAATTTTCCAGTAAAGCTCCCTACTGTACCTTGGGTAAATAGGTAATCTGGTCTCAGTGTATCTATTTTAGATGACTATAAACTGAAATGGCTTCTATTGGTAATGTCAAAGATATACTGAGAAAAATTAATTGAAGTAAAAAAACCCTACAGTTAGTTAAGAATTGTAATTTTCACTCAGTAAAGCAAATACAAGAGAAAGACTTTGAAGTTACAGAGTCATTGACCTGTGAGAGATCATCAGATCTGTTCCCCTGTCCTAGGACATGACAATTTAGATGATAATCTTATTGCCAGGGTAATTTTTTACTCTGTTCTTAAGTTTCCTATGGGTAAAGACATGCAAATACTATCTTTATGGCTCTTTCAGAAAAATTTTAAGTCTTTGGACGTCTGTAAAATGTAGGCATTGTGTTCATTCCCAGTAGTCATTTCTTTTGACTAGAACATCCAAAGAAGGATGTATTTAGTTGGTGACCAACCACTATTTTTTCACTTTTGCTTGAAGGTTGGCGTGCAGTCAAGAAGTCCAGAAAAGTGCAGGACACATTTGTTTATTCACAACAATTCCAATTATTGTTCCTCTCCTCAGTGCTTGACCATTTTGGTCCTCTATTGGTCATTAACTAGACTAGATCACTTTCTTTCAGAACACTGAGGTTTTCTTGATTCATCTTCAGCTTGAGATTCAATGATGACTCTTGATGTCATTACCAAATTGCTGCTGCCTACAAAGTTCTGCATTGCCACATGAATTTGCCTGAGTGGCAGCACTCTGCCTTTCCTCTGTTAGAGCATCATGCATCTTTCGTATTATATATCATCCATTTTTCAAGATAATTTTGAGTCCCAAATTCCATCTCCTCTATATGACCAATCTCTTTCAATGTTATGTAATTTGTGATTTTAATAAGGAGATTTCTTCATTCTGATTGTTAATAAAAATGTTGAAAACTGCAAGTCTGATCCTGCTTGATAACCTTTCATTGTGAATAGCAAAGCACTGAGAGGTGCTCAGATTTCCAATGGGTTCACAGCCTGGTATATTATTTTCAGCTAGACCGTGCTTCCTCCTTTGCACATAAGAATGTCATGTGTCAAAAGCCTTACTAGCATGGAAAAATGACATTTGCAACTTCTTTTCTATTCCGTAATCTTACTGCCACATCGGAGAAGGAAATTAAATTGGTCTGACAGAGGTTTTTTCTTGACAAATCCGCCTTAGCTTCTCCATACCTCTTAAAAGACATTTTTTCCACTCGGTTGTTCAACTTCCAGTTTCTTAACTGGAACTGAAATTGTCATGAGATCTCGGTTGTTTTCTAATTAACACAGAGCTTTGGGGACAGAAAAGTTCTGGAGTGCTTTTTTTTTTTAAGTAAATTTATATTGCTATATTTTTTCTGGACTTTTTAGCAGTTAGAAAAAGACTATGTAAGCATACTTTCAGTTTATACCTGTTAGTGGTTTATTTGATCACTGTCTGCAGTGTACAGATAGTTGAACTCTAAAACCACATATTTAGATGTGTTTTTTTTACTATTTATTGGTTTTTTACACTTAACATTATCAGTAAGTGTAGCATATCTCTGAATATGTGATTATAGTATTGGATATTCTGACATGAACAATATGAGTAAAACTGTTTATTTCAGTGAATTTGAGTCCTAAGGCAAACCCACACATTTTCCATAGGTGTTATAATTTTGTTTAGTTCCCAAGTGAAGAAATAATAATGATTTCATTACAAAGAAGTCATAATAAAAGGCCAAAAAGAACTTATAAACGATTGCCCATTTGCATTCAATTAACAGTTATCTACTTTGAGATTTTTTTTTTAAATGCTGCTGAAAAACATGATCATTTCATTGATAAATGGTCTTTTTTTTTTAATATAAAATAAGATAATTAATCTTTATTTATAAAATGAAAATAAAATGTATTTTTCTTTTTGTTCATGTTGCACTGAATATCTGCATTTTATTATAGCCTTCTGCTTATGGGAAGGTCAGCATACCACGCACTCTGTAATGATACAGCTCACACTGGGCAAACTTAATGTCTCATGGAAAAATAAATCCACAGTATTCAATAATCAAAGGGGAAGAAAAGCCCTGAGAACAAGGTGTCTGAGATTAATTTTATTTGCAGTTTGCAACAAGCCATGCTGAAATATAGAAGAGATTCAAGAAACTACTACAAAATGAAATTATGTGCTAAGGAGCTTTTTACTTGTGCTTTGTTGAACATCTGTGGCAGTAATCTTCTAGTTTTACTTAAAAGTTTACCTATGTATTCCAGGAATGTGAGAAAATTGTCCTTAAACAGATGCTTTGGTCATTTGTGAGTGTGTTTAGACAAAGCAGTCAGGTGGACTCTGTTTTGAAATGTGAACCAGTTCATCAAGAGGCAGACAGGCCTACTCTTACTGAGCCTGTTGGTTGTCTAAGATTTGGCAAGTGACTTTTTTACAGATCACTTTGTTCATGCTGCCCTTGAGCATAAGATGGGAACATAAGAATAGTCCAAAGATCCATCTGGTTTTGTGTTATCCTACTGACAGTGGTTGAGATTAGAGGCCTAGGGAAGAGTGGAAGAACAAGCAGATGATGGCAATTCCCCAAACACTCCTTTAACCACCAATAATTTATTGCTCAAAGGTTTACTCTTCTCTCTGCCCAAAGACATCACAAAGCACGGTCCTTGTTTCACAGTCACTTAGAGAAGTCCTGATGAAGGCAAAGGAACAACCCTGGACTTCTATATAATTTTTGTTCTTATGCTTACTTGAACAGTATTTAATTCCATTAATCAGTTCCACAACTACTTTGTAACCCCACTTTTTCACATATCATCTCACCTATAAATAGTGCCTCCAATGGATTTTGGATTCACAGGTTTATCTTTTCTCCATGTCTGAAGGCTACCTGCAGGAAAGTTCTCTTCCAGGATTTCTAGTCACTGATAGAATTGCAAATCTGGAGTGCTGGAATGACAATAAATTGTAGTGAACCACATTTTTTAGAGATTGCATCTTAGTTCATTAGGAAGTTGGACTGGTGCTCACCCAAACCCTGATATCCCTATTGCAGGTAAACCCTTAATTTTTAAATAACATTGTAGAGTTAATCATTCCAGTCTCCTTATTCTTTAATCTCTGCTTTTTTAATACCAGAAGTGATTTGAGAAATTTAGCTCTTCAAGCATGACCAAACAGGTTAACAAAAAGCTAGAAAGGTAAGATAAATTTCACAGCACATTGTCAAACTATCTTTGAAATTATTTTGACAAACTGTGGGCTAAATATGAAAACATATTTCAATCATCAATAGTAAAATTTTTACAGTGTGGGAAGACATTGGCTACCCTACAGTTTTTTGTAGCCTTTTGTCTCTGCCATTTCTGAGGCTACTTAATGTAGCAAAGTGCTTCAGCGGAGTTGCAATACATATTCCCAGCTGATGATCTGAGAAGAAAGAAGTCGAGGCATGAAAAGCCTCTTAACATTTAACAAAAGTTTATAATACAGAATTTTGTTTTTCAAAGTGACTTTGCCATTAACAACCTACACTTACCTCCAACTTCACATGCAAATAAGAAGAGGGTTGTTGTGAGTTACATTTCTTTCCTTTTGTTCCTTTTTACTTGTGGAATTTTTTCCCATTAAGTTGCTGGGAAACACTAACAACTGGGTACTTAAGACAACAAGGAGGTGGCCAAATCCTCAGGGGAGGAGGGCATCTGGTTGCACTTCTCTTGTTTGGGAGTTGCTCTCTGAGGGGCAGGTATACATCAGAGTTGGGCAGGTGAAGGACAGGGCTGGGGTGGCTGCTGGGGCTCTCTTTCAGCTTCGGAGGAGGACAGTCGGAGGTGCTGCTTGGGGAAGGGAATTTGCTGCCACTGCCGTAACCCAGCCTGGAGCTGCCTCTTCTTCTGCGGGGTGAGACTGCCTGTGAGAGCAGCGACAGAACTGGGACCTCATTAACACCTACCTCACTAAAAGAGGGACCTGTCCCCATCTGCTTGGGTGACCGGGATCCTGAGCTTTCCTCTCCCTGCCCTGCTCAGAGCTGGGCTGCTGCTGTCCCGCCCCTGCTGCTTCTTGGGCACTGCTCAGAGTGTTCTGCTACACAGTAGCCTCGCACCCCCTGCCTGCTGATACATCTTGCCAGCCCAGTTTCCTGCTTCCGAGAGTCCTGCTGGGGCACCAGGATCAGCTGCCCCAGGGGGTTGTGAAGCAAAGCCTCCCTTCCATTCCTTCCCGTCTTGGCTGAGCCCCCATCGCCACGTGCTCCCCGATATCGCGCCACAGCGCCCCCTGCAGCCGCGGGGGAATCATTGCACCTGCCCTGCCCACCGGGAGCCACCAGCGCCCCTGCCGGCTGTGACCGTAACTGCACCAAAGGGGAAAGTGCCTGCGGCTGAGAAGGCTGTCACTGGCTTTGTGGTTCTGTTTGTTGTTAACACCATAGTTGTTTATTTGCCTTGTTATACATACTAGTAAAGAACTATTATTCTTATATCTTTGCCTGAGAGCCCCTTTATTGCAAAATTATAATAATTTGGAGAGAGGGGGTTTGCATTTTCGATTCCAAGGGAGGCTCCTGCCTTCCTTAGCAGACACCTATCTTTCAAGACAAGGGTTTTTTAATCAAAATGCAATATATGACTACAGGGTTTTTTTTAAACAGCAGCAGATTAGACCATGTGTTTTTGCATGCTATACATTTGGGAAGCAATGTGACAAAATCAAGGAGTTGGTATTGATTAAGGGGAATTAGTTCTGGAAGAATCAGTTATATAATTTTAATAAGTCAGCTTTAAGCTAACAGTGGCTAGAAGGTGAGAACAATATAATTACAGTAAAAATACTCAAATTTGATTTTCATCTACGCTATTAATAAACCCTTTAAAATTCACTTCTCATTGATTACATTATCTTCTTTTCATAATCCAATTTGATGGCAGCTTTAGGACTTTAAGACATGGATACATGACATTTGAGTGTCAGATAAAGGCCAATGAAATCAATCTTCTACCTTTCCTATTAAAAATGTCTGATGCTGGCTATTTTTAGGTGTAATATTCAGCCAATAAAACAAATACCCAACAGATATAGACACTTGTAAACACAAAGCATTCCAGTTATATGTATCAGGACGCTTTAATAAAATTAATAATAATTTAAAAAATAACATTACCTTAGAGTAATTAATAAAGCAAAACAAAACCAATCCTGCATTTTTTCTACTTTTCATATTCATTGGAAGAGTCAAAATTAATTTTTAAAGTATCTTTCTCTCTAACCGTGAGGATTGGAAATGTTTATGAGTAGTTTTTTGTGTAATCAAATGACTAGAACACCTAGGTACCAATTAAGAGAGGCAGACTACATAAAAAAGTAAACAATAACTGTAAAAAAAAAAATTGATAAATTTTCTGCACAGTGTCTTTCTCCTAAAAAAACCCTTGGAGTATTGGCCACTGGCATTGATGAATAAGCATACTGTAAAATTTTTGTGTCACTTGCCCAATTTGGAGTTATATGAAGTTTATAGACACTTGGATGGAACTGGAAAAAATATTTAAGACTTTTTAATATTTTTTGGGAAAACAAGTGATGAAACTGATCTTCTCCTCCTCACTGACTTTAGAATGATGCTCTTCCTTCAAATGCTAATCTTCCAGATTAATCTTAACTTTCTAAGTTTCTGTCGAGCTCCAAACTCAAAGCAGGCAGTGATACATAGAAAAATGGGTTTGAAATTAATCCTTTGATACAAACAGAAGGTGGAAGCAGGGTGAAAGTATATAGGAGGTGAAAGTATGGACAGCTATCTTATTTTGAAAGACAGGTGTCTGCCAGGAAAAAGCTGGAGCCTCCCTTGGAAGGGAGAATGTAAACCTCCTCCTTTCGAATTATTATAATTTTGAAATAAAGGGACTCTCAGGCAAAGGTATGGAGATAAGAATAACANCTCTTTGTTGTGGTCCAGCACCCACAAGTACCCAGCAGTTAGTCTTCTAGCAACTCATGGGAAAAAAATGCCATAAATAAAAAAGGAAGAAATTTAACCCTCAATAACAGGTAACCGTGGTGGAATTCTGAGACTGACCATGCAGGCAGGGGATTAGGAAGGACAAAACCCAGATGGAATTGAATCTGTCGAAGAATGTCTAAGACAAGATGAATGGGTTTTATAAGTCACCAAGTGATAAAAGGAAGACCAGAGAACATGTCAGTGCACAGCTGAGTGAGGCAGGAGACTTGGTTACACACAGCATAGTAAAGGCTGACATATTGAATACCTTCTTCACATCAGTCCTTACCAGCAAGACCAGTCTTCAGGGATCCAGACCTCAGAAACCACAGGGAAAGTCTGGAGCAAGAAATGTGTGCCCTTGGTGAAAGAGGATCAGGTTAAAAATACTTAAGCAAATTACGCATACATCAATCCAAGGGGCCTGGTGGGATGACTGCTGAGGGAGCTGGTTGATGTCCCTAAGAGGCAGTTCCTGACAATCTTGGAATGATCATGGCAATTGGGAGAGGTGCCTGAAGAATGGAGGAAAGGAAGTGTTAGTCCTAACTTCTGAAAAAGCAGAAAGGAGGGCTTGGAACTGTAGACAATTCAGCCTAACCTCAAAGCCTGGGAACATAATGGACCACCTAATCCTGAGAACCATTTCTAGGCATGTGAAATACAAGTCCAACAGGAGTAGTCAACATGGATTCACCAAGGAGTTATTCTTTACCACTCTTATGACCTTCAACAATAAATTGACTGTGTCATCAGATGAAGCTGTGGATGACTTTGGTAAGAATTTTATATTTTCCCCCTTAAGATCCTCACAGAGAAGCTGGTCAAATATGAACTGGGTGAGCAGACAGTGGAGGTACATTGGAAAATGGCTGAATGGTCAGATCCAAAGGGTGGTGATCAGTGGAATGAAGTCCGGTCAGGGGGCAGTAACCAGAGGTGTATCCCAGTTGTCCATGCTAGGGCAGATCCTGTTTAACATTTTCTGTAATGATCTGGATGATGTGGCAGGATTTACTCTCAGCAACTTTGCTGATAATGCAAAACTGAGAGGAGTGGCTGATACACCAGCAAATCATGCTGCTACTGAGAGGGACCTTGAGAAACTGAAGAAATAGGGTGAAGAACCTCAGAGAGCTCCACACAGGGGCATTACAAACCCTTTGCAGTAATAGATGCTGGGTGCCCCCCAGGCAGGAAACAGCTCTACAGAAAAGGCCCATGGGGGCTGATGGACACCAGAATGAACATGAGCCATGAACCTTCCCTCAGGGCAAAGAAAGCAGATGGTATCCTGGGCTGCACTGGGAATAGTGTTGCTGGCAGGTGAAGGGAGGGGATTCTTCTCCTGTACTCAGGACTGCTGAGTTCATACTTGGTGTACTATGTGTATTCCAAGTATGTTGCCATACTTGTGAGTTCTGGGCTCCTTAACACAAAAAAAATCCATGGAGCTTCTGGACAGAGTTCAGTGAAGAGCCAGTAAAATGACTAAGGAGCTGGAGCATCTCTCTTATGAAGAAAGACTGAGAACGGTATGATCTCAGAGGGGATCTCATCAATAAATTTTAATACATGAAAAGTGGGCCTAGAAGTACCAAGACTTTACAGCAGTGTCTATTGATAGGAAAAGAGGCAATAAACAGAATCTGAAACACATGATCTGTACGAATAGTTGATTTTTTTACTGTGAGGTTGACTGAGTGTTGGAGATGATTTCTCAGGGAGATTGAGGAGTATTGGAGATATTAAAAAGGTATTTCGACATAGTCCTGGACAACCTGCTCTAGATGAAGCTTCTAAAGCAAGAGGATCAGACCAGATGATCTCCAGAGCTCTCTTTAAACTTCAGTCGTTTTCTGTGACTGGCATGCAGATAATCACAGAGTGAAGAAAACCAGCACCTCCCTTGAGTGTTATGAATGAGGCAGGATAAAAGCCGTGTGTTGCCTTTCCTCACAGGATGGAGAAATGGGACACTGAAGAAATTACTCAGGTAGTTTCTGAGTCTGCTGTCCCTGCAGATGGAGATTAACATCTGGAAGCAGGTACCTAATGGTATCCTTTGCCTCTCAGCCATCATGCTGAGTTTACCCAAGGGCTGCTTTCCAAAATCCTTGTCCAAGGGATACAGGGTTTTTTGTGAGCAGTCAGAGCATATTTTTTAAGTCTCTATACATTACTGTTATTATAATTAAACCATATTTACTACAGCAGTGCCAAAGCACCAATCAGGTCTGAATTGTCATCATTCTAAGTAATGTAAGTGCAGACCTATAGACAATGGCCAGTGTGAACAATTTACAATTTGCACAGCATAGTTTTAAAATTTATACCTCCAAACAGTAATATATCTTTCCCCCTTTCTCTTCACAAAGCATGTATTCACAAAGTTTTCAAATGTATGCACAGAAAAATAAATAATTTATCCCTCTGGCCCACAGAAATTAAAACATTTAAAACTACTTAACTCAGTATTTCATGAACACTGCTGTGTTCTCGGAATGAATATTGAATTTCATGTTATCCTGGACTCTAATGTAGGAGAATACATACAGCATTTCATTTGTAAGTTTATGACTACCTGACTTTTCCCCATACTAACCAAGACTATCTTTTATTAATGAGTGAAATGCTCAGTTCTGACTTCTTGAGTTGTAAGGCTCAAGAAATCTCATTTGAGCACAGACAGAAACCTGATTCAATAAAATCAAGAAGAAATTATAGTGAGGGCTTTAGTTGAAAAACTATAAAAGTCATATCTTCAAAATTTGAGAAAGCAACTCGCTGTCTTGCAATTTGGTGTCGATTCCATGAACCAGAGATCTATTTGTTTTCCAAACAAGAAATTTTATGGGCTAAAGGAGCTAACATAATTTTAATTTTTTTTTTCCATTTCAACGTCACTCTTCTCATATTATCTAAGGCTAAAGAAGTATTTCCACTGTGAAGAAACTATTTAACTCTGGAGTGATATGACAAAATTACATCTTGAATGGCATCTCAAATTGAGTCACATAAATTCAGAAGAGATGAGCACTAATTTCTGTGGAAACTGGTACAAGCATATTGTCCTTACCTAGAAAACATTACTCAGAATATTCAGAATATGCATAATTATTTTTTTCCAAGTCTAAACACCAGTGTTTCCCATAAAATAAGGTAATGCATGAAGAAACCTTGCTTTTTTCTTGCAAAATTTTGTCACTTTGGTTAATAATGCTTGAGAATTCACATCAAGATCTATTGTATTAGAAACTAGATCTAATTGCCTTAATATTTTGAGCCACAGGTGGACATTTAGGATTTGGTTTTTCATGTTTTTCTGCTAGCTTCTCTTCATGCCTGTATCATTCCCATGGGGAAAACAAATTAAATTGTCTGTTTTCAATTTTCCTGCCAGGAGCTAATCAAGGAATTAGAAGCCTTGTTTGTGAATGTTGTCAGCCACGATCTCCATTCTCACTCTTAATTACAAAATTAATGTAGCACAAAAATCATTAGAATAAAATTTAAATTACTATAACTAGCTAAGTTACTATAGAATTGCTTTTATTTCATTAAACGAAACAAAATAAACAAACAGAAAACCTCAACATAAAAAAGAAATTTTAGGAAACAGAGTGACAATAAACTTTTTGTACAAAACCATACAGAGATTCAATTATGCATACAACTTGACAGTGACAGTCCTGAACAATAATTCTTTTCATTGTTAAAATGAAGTTAGGAGGTTACAATTAAACAGATTTATAAGTGACTTAATGAAAGAGCTGCAATAGAAGCTGGATGTTTGCCACACTGTTTTATATTTATATCATCCTGAAGTTGCAATTTCCTGACTGATGGTGTAAATATGGGCTTTAGCATGAACATCTGAATACACAAGAAAACTTCTCTTCTCTGTGTGTGTGAGGCCTAGCTTCATGTAAGACAGACAGCATATCACATATGAGAAAAAGTTAACTTTTCATTTCTCCCATCAGATTTTAATAATATCACAAAGTTCAATACCATTAGAATTAAATCCACACATAATTCAGTCTCTGCTGAACTCTAAATTCATTGACTAATGATAGTTTATTGATACTGAAACTGGCACCCAAAGTTCTGCTTTTGCTCTTGCCTCTGTAGTTCTTACTTTCTTTTCATCTTCATCAGAGCTGAGTAGGATTCAGGCTGGCATGCATGGCTAGAAGTTTATCCCAATTTACATGTTTAAATGATTGTGAGGATTTGACCTCCATTTCTTGTAGGAACATGATGTAACCATCAATTGATAGTGAGCTCCAGGAATGATAAAGCAGAAGTAAAACAATTTGCCTGGAATAATAAAAAGACAAGGGAAGATTGTTTTAACATCTGGCCAGATGATATGCATACAGATTATCTGCTAGGGTAGAAGACACCTTAGTCCAGCCTCTGTCTCAGGACACTGAAACTATGGCAGTATTTCATATTGAGTTTATATTCAACAATCACAGAACCATAGAATGCTTTGGATTTGAAGGGACCTTAATGATGATCTCTTTCCAACCCTTTGCCATGAGCAGGGACATCTTCCACTAGATCAGGTTGTTCAGAGCCCCATCCAAACAGGCCTTGAACACTTCCACAAATTCTCCAGGTAACCTGTGCCAGGGCCCCACCACCCTTGCAGTAAAGAATTTTTTCTAATACCTAATCTAAACCTACTCTATTTGAAGCAATGTTTCAATAACTAGTCCCTTGAAGAGACCTTTTCTTGTACTTTCCTTGCAAAACACCAAATATTCTGTAAAAGTCTAAAGGTTATCCCAAGCTGTATTTGAGATTTTTTGCTTAATTTGTTTCTTTCCATACAACTGAATCTCTTTTCTGTGTTTCACACAGACTGATGGCCAGATTCAAATGATAGATAAGCACAATTACACTGACTTTATTTAGGTTTTACATATGAGGAAAGATTTTGGTTTTCAATTCTCATTGCAACGATACTTACTATCAAAGGTGGAATCTATCTTGATAATTATGTTGTTTGTTGGCTTCGTTATAAAAGTCATCCAACAACAAGGATGAGGTAGGTATTTCAGGAAGCTGCATGAAGCTCTGAGGACTGGAGAAAAACTGAGACTTTCTGAATTTTATCTACATTGGTCTAGCAATGCTGAAAATTTACATACCTCTCCTTTTCTTCTATCTTTTCATTTCTTTAACAATAGATTCTTAAAACTGATAGAAACAGCTAAGGTTTCTTTCAATTGTTAATGTTTAATAGCCTTAGATCATTATATTTTCTTTTAAATGATATCTTAAAATAATTTAGGTTGAAAAAGACCTTTAAAATCATCAAGTCCAACTGTAAACCTAACACTGCCAAATCCACCACTAAACCATGTCCCTAAGTGACACACACATCTATACATCTTTTAAATACCTACAGGGATCATAAGTCTATCCCTTCTGAAGTGTTTGACAACCTCTTGGTTAAAAAAATTCTGCTAATATACAATCTAAACCCCTTATGTTTTTAATTAATTCTTCAAACTTTAGTGGTAACAATGCTAATGGTTAGACACAGCAGTTTTACCTTCTTTAATCATTATTCTCTGAGAAACTATTAACTGCTGGCCCCAGTATTGCTTTGGAGATGCAGAAATGAAGTCCAGAGATTTGTCCAAAGCCTCTCATATGAACTTCATTGTCAAATAACCTTGTTTAATTTTATCTTTCTAGGTATTTCTTCCTAGCCCACATTATTACCAGATGAATTTATTTACAATAAAATGCAATGACTTGAATTATTATGTCATGCCTTAGCTACTCGGTTTCACATAGCTGTGAATCACAGAGATGTAGATAAATGTTATCTTCACCATTACTTTTCAAAACTCCTAATTAATATATCCACTTGCTATTATTTCCTACAGCGATAATGGTTTCTGAATGCAGCAGCACAGCGTGAGATTCTGCAGACAAGCAGTACAATTTAAATGTCCTGCTAGCAAGAAAACAAAGCTTGTCACCAATATAGAGAAGACTTATATTTACAAGTCTTCCATTTGTGATATCCTTATTTTGGAGAAAAATAGCTACTCAGAATCACATCTATATTAAGCAGTAAGTTGAAAAACCTAAATTGGCAATAGCTTGGAGTGCTGGTTTTGATGGGAAGCTAAGCAAGCCCAGGGCTGATGAGAAAAATGGAACCGAATTGAAGCTGAAGGTGTAAAATCATCCAGAAGACCGCTCAGTGACCACATTTCACACACTGCAGGAAGATCTACCCCATCATTGTTTCTAGATCTTTCAATTTTACAGTCTCTTTCATAATATTTTGAGTCTTCTCAAATCAACTGTGACTTATTACATCAGAATCTCTATTTTCTTACCGTCATTCAACTAAAGGAAAAAAAACCCCAAAACCCAAAAAAACAAAACAAAACAAACAAGAACAACAAAACCAAAAAAAAAAAA
>VYZR01073267.1:6695-18167 GCA_013400675.1 Oxylabes madagascariensis | reverse complement strand
TGTTCTCTCTATTCCCTCCCTGGGGTGGGTGCTGAGTACTGACAGGCAAGGACGGTACTGAGCAATGGATTTCAGGAGCAAAGACACAATNTTTTCTTTTCCTGGAATAAAATGGGTGAATCCTGCAAGGCACATCTCATTTGTTATGAGTAGTCAGGTGAGAATTCTTATCTTGAAGTTTCAGGAGGTGCTGGTATTGCTGCCACTTCAGTGAAAGGAACATTTTCCTTAACACATAACAAGAGCTGTAAAATAAAAGGTGAAGTGAAAAATGGTTAAGATACTGTACCTTGCACAGTTAGAATCTAGCACTGAACAACAGGAAGTGGAGAACTTGCTGAAAATGGAGAAACTCCTCTTTTGTGCTTTTGAAACTGAAGTTGGTCCTATTTTTGCCAAATAATTAACACAGACCAAAAAGTAAAGAAAGAGTAATTAAGTTAATGTCTCTAATTTTAGCTGAGAAAAATCCCAATCCATGTTTTACCATGAAGAAATTGGCTTCTCTTTTCTCTTTTTCCCATTGTTAGTGTCCTAAACTGACAAGACAGCCTTCTTCTCAGTTCTGGACCCTCCCGCATGTGAAGAAAACCCTATAGTCTTTTAAAAAAATCTAATTTTTAATTAACTGAAATTATATAAGCTTCTTAATACACAGTCTTTTTTGAAGTTTATTTCCCTGCATGAAGAATTTCTGCCACCGTCGCTGAAATGAGATGTAACACCTGCTGGATACTACAAGTGTTCAAAATCCCATTTTTTCTGTGCCCACAAACAAGGTTCTCTTCTGTGCCTGTTCTCTTCCTGCCATATCCTTGAGCTCTGCCAAGCTCCTAAACTTGCCCAGGGTAAAATTAAATGTCAAGGTTATGTTCCCAAATAATGTTGCAGCAAGTGATCTTCCACTTTGGATTCAGTGTCAATCTATGTTACTGGAATCAGTAAATGGGGCAGGAAGAATGATAAAACTTGACAGGGTTTCCTGATTGTCACTTCTGGTCTCATGATAGCTGAATTTCCTTCCCTTTGCTGCACAAGCAATGAATTGATCATAGGTGCTGACATATAATTTATCATCGTTGGACACCTTGTTGAGTTAAACAGGACAGTTTGTCAGGGAGTGATAGTCCAGATGTATTCTTGACACCTCTGAATTGTTGCACTCTGCTTTTGTTTACCATCTTTGAAATTCCAAAAGACAGAAATTAACTTTTAAAAATAATAATAAAAAATTAAACTTTGAAGAGCTTGGAGACCAGGTGAAAGAATTGGCCAGTTGGGCTCATTAATTTTAATACCAAAGACAGACTTTGTAGAATCGAGGTCAGAAGTTCCTTTTTTATCTCCATATTGTTTTATACATCTGTACTCCTCTTATATTCTCTTTCCTGGGTTTGCAGTTCAGAATTTATTTGAAAATCAGTGCTCTGATGTGCAACTTACTGAAATCAAACACTTCGTATTTGGCAATGGGTATTTCAAGCGTTCCTTGGCTTGGATAATGCATTAATATTGGCCACCCTTTTTGTTAGATTGATTCTTACTATGATGTATGTAAGAATTAATCAGCAAATAGGGGAAAGTGCCTGGCTTCCTTCTTTTATTGCATCATGAGGATTTGCTCCACATTTCATTTGGAGGAAAAGTAATCCATGTGAGCCAAAATGTGGTTAAATTTTTGGTGGCTGGGTTTTGGAGAGTACTGGGATTCCTTGGTCTTTGCTTGCTGTTACATTGGACCTTAAGCTAGAAAACCCATGAGCAAAGCCCCACTAAATTAAAAAAGAGACTGTTCTTTTTTGAATAAGCCACTCTGTGCAAGTGTGTAACTCTTGTCTGTGTGCAGGGGAGAGCCTCTCAGCAATCTGCTTATTGTGCACAAGTTCCTCTTGATTTAACAAGATGAATCAATTAGAAAGGCAGCCAGAAGTACCACCGTGTGTCATATTAATTTAAACATTGTTTTCTGCAGTTGAAAACTTTATATTCAGTAACTTGTTAGATTTATCCCCCTCCCCCATTCTCTCAGTCTCTGATGCACAAAATTATTAAACTTAATTGGGTTTCTCTGGACACTACTCATTTCTCAAAATTTATTGCAATTATACAATGCCCATAGCTCATTTATTTTTTGTTTCCTAGTGATTAAAACTTAAGACACTGAAAAATGCTATGTGTATTTTCGTTTTCATCTCTAATGCTTTTCTGTCCTCTGCATTCAAGACACATTCTGTAGTCATGAATCATTAAAGTAGCAAAATTCGCAGGCAGACTTAGTTTATAGCTAAGTATAATAAAACCAGAATGTAGGTCAGAAATCTTGGAACATTTTTTATAAGATATTTTGGTTTTGTTTCAGAGGATGTTTTTCTTAACAGTGGAAACATTCCTGTATTTCTTGTCTCTTATTGAAGTAAAAGCTATGTTTTCTAAGTTGATGGCTATTAGCAAAATTTTTTTTGAGCTGTAGTTATTAAACAAAAACATTGTGTGAGCAACAACAAGTGATGCAATTACACCCAGGCAAGGCAGAGGGAGATGAAAGGAGAGGAGGTAAAAGTGGTTGGGGGTCTTTGGGTTTCATGAGCTGGTGCTGGTTGTTCCTCATCATTTCCACAGTTTCTGGAGAGGGCTGGTTCTGTGTGTCTCCACCCAGGAACGGGAGGCTCTGCTTCTCCCAGGGCTCACCCAGCCCTGCCTGTAGCTGCTGTGGCAGCATCCCAGGGATTGTGTTCTGGGACAAGGAGCACTCAGGACCTTCCCAGGAATGGCAGTGTGTTGGGATGGGGTCCCAACCCTGCAGTGTGTGAATTTCCCAACCCAGTCACCTCCGTCTCCAGCCTTGGATCCAAGAGATGCCTGAACTCAGCTGCCTGCTCTGCCGGGAGTGCTGTCCTGGCAGCAGTTCCTGAGGGCTCTCTGTCACCTTTCCCGCCCTGACTGGGCAGGGAACTGAGCTAGGTGGACTTTTGATGTGATCCATGCTGTTCTGATGTTTTTATGCCAGGAGGTGTTTGGAGGACCTGCACAGATCCCATTTTGCAGAGACAAAATGTTTTCCATACTGGGATGCTGCTTTGTCATGCTGGTAGGTGAGTGATGGAAGTGAAGAAGGAATAATTAATACCATTATAACAACTAGGAGCGTTTTTAGCATTAGCTCAAGTAGGAGGCAGAAACATTTCTCCAGGCAGAAGCACTCTCTGGATAATGCAGCAGAACAGTGCGTGTGCCAGGGCAGTGGTATCTGTTCAGGACAATGCAGAGTATGTTAGTTTGATAGAAACACAAATCATGTAGAGTCTCTCCCAATTGAAACAGCAGCAAAGTTATTCAAAGCAAATATATGCAGAGGCTGAACTTCCTCTAGCACTTTGTGAATGGAGTTCAAGTGATGAGAGTTTGGCCTGTTTCCAGAAAGCCAGGCTTCTGTTTCCAGCGCTGGCAGAATAATGTTTGGAAAATAAGCTTGCATCTGAAATGTAAACACATCCTTTAGTTCACCAGACTTTTGAAATCAGCTAAAGGGAGTTGAAACAATTAAACACCGTGGGGTGGAAATATGGTGGTTGGAGATACTGCAGAGAGAAGTGATTTGAAGTGTTCATCTCTTTGGAGCTGAGGAGCTCCTTTGTAGGCAGAGATGGGCCTGCAGAGTGTTGTCTTTTTGAGGAGCCCACAAAATTTACTCCATAAAATTACCAATGGTTCCTGCTCTCAGCGTTACCAGAGGACAATAAGTTAGTATGCAAACATTTATGTCTGGACAGGTTCATCGTCTTCTTCCTCTTCTTTTTTTCATGGTGATAGATGGGTGAAAGCCAAGGCAAATTGCAGCCATCTCTTAGTAAGATTTTTTAGGACCTTGTTTGTGAGGAATTGTTATGGGCATTTTTGTCCAAATCTTGCTCACATGGCAGGCAGAGGAAAACTCTTTTGACCTGAATGGGAAAAAAGTCAGGCTTCTGATACTTTTATAAGTTACAAAAAATATTGTCTTTCCTCTTAGATACTTCTTTGAGTGAGTGAGAAAAGTAAAAAAGTGTTTCATTTCTGTCATGCTTTCCAGCTGAAGCCCTCTAATGCTTTAGAATTAGTGTGGATTTGGCCTCAAAACATCCCTTTAATTCTGGTAGCACTTGTTTCAGCATTATGGATGGAGAGGTGAGAGAAGCTACTTGATGTTCTCAGGCCGGAGCTGTACGAGCACCAATCTCCTCTTCTGGCACTGTTCCCACAGTGCTATTTTTTCTCCTTGGCTATAACGTGTCTTTACCAACAAGATAGATTTTTTCCTCTGGTATGAGCTCTTGAAACAGCTGAATAAAGCATCTCAAAATCATAGCTAGGCCTGAGCTGCACAGACTTCAGCACTACATGACCTTTAAGTGCTGTCAAGGAGTCTTGCAGAGAAAGCTGATCTGTTTACCTGGGAGGCCAGTTTGCAGCAGGAAATAAAAAAGGTGCATTTTGGTGATTATTGGACACGCCACACTGTCCCCAAGTTCTATGGAGCACCCTACTGCACATGCTTATTCAATCTGTCATCTGCCTGGAAACTCTCTATTCAGATAAAAAAAGTCCCCTCAGCTTAAAACATGAAGTGTCATTTACTAGTGTAAAATGAAAATCAAGCCTCCTATAACTAATGCCTCCTTGATTTATTTTTTTTTTTAATGTATCAACAATCGTTTAAGTGTCCTATGTTTTCATTGTCCTCTTGTTCTCTGGTGAGGAATTTTCTTTATTTAAACATGTAAGAAATAATTTTTTCTCTTAAGTCAGGTTATTTGCTGTCATTAGATGATTGTCTGATGACAAACACCACAATAGTCAAACTGAATCATGGTCTTGCTTCAGTCACTGGAAATGCAAATAAAAATTGTGATGGATTAGGTAGTATAGGAATATTTTGCTGAAAACTTGGGCTTTTAGGCTGTCAACCAGTTATGGATGTGTCTACCTACAGTAATGTCTAAAGCTGACTACTCCCAATTTGCTAATTGTCTTGTCTTACCCAAATTTATCCCATGAACCAATGAGATTTATGTGCTTGAACTCCTCAGCTTTCATTTGCCTGATAGGCTTCTCTTACCTCAGATTTTATTGTCACCGCTTCCTGATACCAAAAGAGAAGTCCAGCTACATTTTGTATTAGAGTTAGCTGAAAAACTTCATGTGAAGTTGTCCACACCTCCTGAGATGGTTTCCAACACTGAGTTTTCATCCAATGTTAAAATACCAAACACGCTCTGTGAAGTGACTTCATCTCCTCCCCGTGTATTGCTGAGCAAACTTTCACTGAAAAACACAAGGGATCTGCAGTTTGTGAGTAGAGGAGCTGAGATCACAGGGCACAAAACAATAACCTTACAAAAGGACCAGTTTTATTCGAAGGTGAATGACGTATGAAATGCATAATCATGGGCACTATAGCATTTAATTTCCTGAAAGGAACTAGAATTTGATAACACATAATTGATTACAGCTTGTGAAAGACTGCTGGAATTTACACTGGCTTTTTATTTTCTTTGTAAAGCTGGTGGCTAACTTGTTATTCAGTCATTTCATTGTGATTTAGCCTGTGTATTCCACAGTTGTGGGATTCTTGCAGAAAAACATTTTGGATGCCTTTCATCAAGACATTCCACTTGAGTTTAGGTCATCAATGCACTTTATGCACCATAAGGTACAGAAGAAGTGGTGTTTCAGAGGGGATGAGAAACATCATTGTCAGGTTCTGGGAGAAATGCTTGCCTCCTGGAAAATGTGTTTTCTGTAAACAGGATAAAACCCCCGCAACCTGGAGGCTTTGTTGTTGTTGTTAAACTGAAAATAGTGATGAAGTAATTGTTTCTGGTTAACTGAATGTTTTGTTTCCATTTCAAGATTTTATTGTTAAGTCTTGAGTTGTTTTTGTTTTGGTGTTGGTCTTTTTTTGCTATAATTAACAATTTTCTAAATGCATCTCATATCAAAAGAAAGAAAGGAACACAAACTTTCAAATATGTGAGAGTTACTACTGTCATGTACTGAGCCTCTGGCAGCATGAGCCACCTTGAGCTGAAGTTTCTTCAGCTGGAAATGGGCACATCTGTAAACAAGCAAACAATGGAGCTGCATGAAAAGGGTTAATTAGGAGGGAGAGGGAAGGAAGTTTTGACTTGGCTCATGCTTATGTAGTAGTAAAACCCTGTGAAAAGTTTAAGTCCTCCAGCACAGACCCTTAAAGCCATACAATCAAATTGATTTCCATGCAGGGAGAGCTGCCTTTTGCATGGAGGGGATGGGCACATGCTTCATAGCACAGAAGAAAGTGGGAGGATAACTGGCAAATTTAATTCTACTCTGATCCCGCTGTGACACAGTGGGAGTGCCCTGTCCCTTGCTCTCCTGCTGAACAATGAGAACTCACACAGATTATGGGAGCAAAACGTCTGGAGCAGTGGATGGTGTAATCACCTGTGCAAACCTGTCGTGGTTTAACCCAACAAACAGCTGAACACTCAGAGCCCCTCACCCACTCCCTCTGCCCCCAGTGGAACGGGAAAAAAACCCTTAAAATTCATGGCTTGGGATACAGATTAACAGGAGCAAGCCAAGAAGGGAAATAATGATAGAAATGATAAAAGAATTAGCACATACAAAACAAGTGATGCCTAACTCAGTGGCTGACCCATCCCTGCCAGCTTTCCCCCTGTCTGGATGCTGGCTGTGATGCTGTGTGGCATCCATGGGGTCCCTTCCAACCCAAACCACCCAATGGTTCTGTGGATCTGTGCTGCCCCGTGCCCAGCCCATGGAACCGTCCCCTCTGTGACACCAGCCCAGCCAGGGCTCCGTGGGCGCTGCTCCGGAGGTGACAAACGCTGGCTGCTGGCAGTGACAGCTGCCCCCAGTGACTCTGCTGTGCCTCCCCATCATGGGACACCTGTGGGTGAGTGGGAGCTCTGGGAGCTCCTGGCTGCTGGGGTGGGGTGAGGAGAAAAGGCAGCTGAAACGTCGGTGTTCTGGTAACGTTTTTCTCATCTTAAATAGAGAACACAGAGCTGTGCCCGATACGGGGAAGAAAAGTCACTCTCTTCCAGCTGAGACTGGGACAAAATGTCAGGCCAAATTTTAAAAAAGAAAAGGAGGAGATACTGATTCAGTGCTGTGTACCCACAGTTCGCTGTGAAATTTTTTCCATAAAAAGTAAAAGAGTCATGGCCTGTGACTGCTCTGTTTTGCTGCCACAGGTGAGGCAATGGGGTAAGGCAGAGAGACGGATTTGAATTTGTTTTCCTTCTGTTAAAATGAGACTTATCCTTAAGAAAAGACTCCAATACTAGATTAAAAGAGCATCTTGACAATGATGAAAGTGAAGAAACTTGTGAGATAATATTCAGCTTGCTCTCTCACTGGTGTTGCCGCTGCAGTGGAATTCAATCCCTCGGGAAGTTGTGTCCTTGTAGCAGCGTGTTTTAACAACAGATTGCCCTGGGTTAGTAATGAAAATGTTTGCAGCACTACTGTGTTTGGGGAAGGCTGTCTCAACAGTGCTACAGAAAATCCCCAGCAATTGTCAGTGGTCTCCAGTGGCTGAGGTACACAGGTGTTGTACATGCAATGTTAGTCTGAGTTTGGTCTGTGGTGTGCCCTTAAGGAAATGAGATTACAGCCACGCTCAGTGTGTGTGTGACAGCCTAACACCTTGCCCCATAGGTTTTGAACCTAGGGTTTGATTTAAGCCATATTTGATGGGAAGTGGACATGTCCAAAGTATTTAAGTTCATCCATCATTCTTCAGGAGAGTAGATGCTGACAGGAGGGCAAGACCTTAGAAATACCCTTTGCATGCTCCCCAACCACAGGAAATGCTTTACTTGCAGGTTATTAAATGTGTTTAAAATCCCCACAGAAGAAGGGGACCTGCATCACTCCAGCCACCTATATCTTTGCATGTGAGCTGCTAAAAAAAAAAAAAAAAAGAAAAAAAATGTGTAGCTGTGATTGAAATATCTTATTCCATAGTGCTGGGTGAAAAATAGTGAGGATGCTATCCAAAAACATCAAAACAATGCATCTGGTATTTTTTATTTGAAATTCAAAATGGTAATAGGATATTGCAAACCAGCCAGTTGTTGTTATTGAAGTGATTAATTTAGCTTTCTTGGCCAAGTTAAATCAAATCCTTTTTCCATTATGAATCCATTTTTTTGATTCTCCAGATTCATTGTTTGAAGATGATCTCATGCCTTTGTATGAATAAGACAAACATTTAGCTAGGGCTGATCCATGCCTCACCCTTTTCTCTGACTATTGATTTCTCCAGGAATTTGATTTCTGTATCAGGTAATAAGGTAGTGATCTGATTAGGGGGTGATGAGAAAGTGAAATACTTTGATACACAATACATTCAAAAAAACCTGATTGAGAAATAAAAGAAAGTATAGAAGTGAGCTGTTCTCAACATTGACATATAAAGAGAAAAATACAGAAAATCTTTTAAATCCCTCCAAATCTTGTTAGCTAACAGAGGTCAGATTAATCACTTTGGATGTAAGGTTGTTGTACCCATTTGACTTTTTTTCCCATTGCACTTTGAAGTTGTTAAAGGGCCTGTTGGTAAGTGTAAACAGTTGATTCATTGTTCTTTTTAAGTGAGTGTATTGGGCATTTCTGAAGGATTTTTCGTTAAAAATTACAATGCCTTGTAAGTCTAGCTCTAAATATCTTTTAGAAAGCTACAGAATGTGCCATTCATTTTTGTGCCTTCATAAAAATGATGCTGAAGTGACAAGCAGGGTCACTCTTCCATGTGTTCAGGCTTCCCTAAACCTACTGGCATCAGAAAGGTGCTGGTAAATAGCTCAGTCTTTAAAGCTTTAAATAATTGAATTCCTTGGGCTAGCAAATAACCTTCTTAAAACTTGGCAATGCTTGAACCTTTTAGCAAACCTGATATGAAAAGGACACTATCTATACAGCTGAATCTGACCTTAACTCCTCATGGCTTGATGGGCAGTTTTGGTTAAAAAAAAATATGTCAAGCCAAAATATTTTCTCTGTTGTCAAGTGCTTGAAGTTTTTGGATGTGCAATGCCATTGCCAAGAAATAAAGCACAAAAATAACCCTGAATCTCTGGGAAATGCTTAGAAAAACAGATCGGTTGCACTCCCTGCTCACACCAAAAAATGTATTGCTGCCAAATCCTTGAGAGAGCAAACAGACCCCACTGAACAAGTCAAGGCACTGGGAAACCAGTGCCTGTCCATGTGATATGAGGAGGTGTTTGAAGGAATATGAAAAAGTGTTTGGAGGAGCACAATAGTGCCATGAAACTGAGGGCAATGCCCCAAGTCACTGAGAACCTGCTTTGATTTCTTTTGCAAACAAGTAGGCAGTAGCGAATCAAGTAGTGAATCTTCTAAGCAGTGAGATGCTCCTAGTTAGCTTTGCAGGAATAGTACATTTTCCTGTGTTTAATTATTTAAAGGAAGCTGTATAATGGGTCTTTGGAATTGTGTGACCCTCTAATCAATCCATCCACTGTTGCATAATGCATGTGGCATCAATGTTGTTCCATTTCAAGATCACTTAGGAGGAGCTTTGCCGATCTGCTCATTGCTCCTTTGCAGTGCAAACACCAACACAGATCTTGCAATGCCATTTGCCTGCTGTGCTTGTTTAGAGCCAGATGTAAATGTTCCAACCATTAGCATTTAGAGAAGAAGCAAGAAGTCTGTAAATTCCTACGTTTGGGTGATATCAGTCAAGGTGCCTGACCTTTGGGGATGGGGGTGGTCCCTTCCCAGTGCCAAGGGACATCCTTGCTGTGAGATCCTAAACGTGAGGGAGTGCTTGTGAGCCTTGCTCTGCAGGGTGGCCCTGCTGTGCAACTGGGGTTTGTCTCCCAAAACCTCTTCTTCATTGTATGTCTGAAAAACAACCCTTTTGGGCACCTAGGCTGGACCTTCTGGGCTCTTGCCTTTCAAATCCCATTCTGTAATCTTAGGGAAGGTGCTGCCCATACTGACTGCCCATAACAGCCTGGCAGAGCCCAAACCCTCTCCTTTCACCCTTAGGGAAGCACTTCATTGTGCCTCCAGAAGGAGGAGGAAGCTTTGCTTTGGAAGGTGTGCACAGGATCTTGGACATGATGTTGCTTTCCATAAACTCCAGGAAATTGTGTAGGGACTGAGAGGAGGAGATGGAAAACATGAATTACAGTAATATCTTGATTAGATGCCTTTTAGTTCTTTAGCCTATTTCTGTTTCTCTTACCTTGTTTTTATTGTATGCAAAGTAAGGAGGGGGTTGCCTCCATCCATNTGTAAATGTTCCAACCATTAGCATTTAGAGAAGAAGCAAGAAGTCTGTAAATTCCTACGTTTGGGTGATATCAGTCAAGGTGCCTGACCTTTGGGGATGGGGGTGGTCCCTTCCCAGTGCCAAGGGACATCCTTGCTGTGAGATCCTAAACGTGAGGGAGTGCTTGTGAGCCTTGCTCTGCAGGGTGGCCCTGCTGTGCAACTGGGGTTTGTCTCCCAAAACCTCTTCTTCATTGTATGTCTGAAAAACAACCCTTTTGGGCACCTAGGCTGGACCTACTGAACTCTTGCCTTTCAAATCCCATTCTGTAATCTTAGGGAAGGTGCTGCCCATACTGACTGCCCATAACAGCCTGGCAGAGCTCAAACCCTCTCCTTTCACCCTTAGGGAAGCACTTCATTGTGCCTCCAGAAGGAGGAGGAAGCTTTGCTTTGGAAGGTGTGCACAGGATCTTGGACATGATGTTGCTTTCCATAAACTCCAGGAAATTGTGTAGGGACTGAGAGGAGGAGATGGAAAACATGAATTACAGTAATATCTTGATTAGATGCCTTTTAGTTCTTTAGCCTATTTCTGTTTCTCTTACCTTGTTTTTATTGTATGCAAAGTAAGGAGGGGGTTGCCTCCATCCATGGCAGTCCTGTCAGAGACAAAGGGCTGTAAATGTCCACTTCTAGGAGTGTATAATTGTTAAACATCTCATGGCCTAGCAAAGAGGGAGTCAAAAAAGCTGTGTGTCCTATGGCTTCTCTGGAACTGCCTTCATGAGCCCCAGTGTTGTCCCCTGAAAATCAAAGAAAATTATTCCCTCCAGTTAGGTCATTTATAATTGGCTGGTAAAATGTGCTGTATTTTAGCCAGACCTACTTTCCATAGAAGTGTGTCTAGGATTATTCAATTAATCCATATAATAGGATCCTTTACCTACAATTGCTGATTCCTAATTCTGGACTGGACAACTAGATTGAGACAGCCTGCCCTGTGCTGGGGAGAAGAATACAAGATAGCAAGAAGGTTTGTTATGCCAAGGTGCCTCTGCTGTGTCATGGGTAGTCACACATCTATCTGTTGGTCCCTTTTACAGCAGTATTCACAATGATTATAAATGAGCTGCATCTCTTCAGAGCTTGAAGTATTTGGATGTTAACTTTAATTTA
>VYZR01073266.1:40630-55575 GCA_013400675.1 Oxylabes madagascariensis | reverse complement strand
ATAATATATTATGGAATTTTGTCTAGAGATATCAATGAAAGAATATATAAGTTAAGATATTAGCTTAATTTCCTTTTTTTTCTGCTTCCAATATAGTTATTTAACTAGGAAAAAATTAAGCAGATAATATTTTTCTGTGCTCAACAAAACTGTGGAAAAGTACTCAGTTTGTAGAAATTGCAGTCTTCCTTTTTAATATAAAGCTCTGGTTTATCAGAGACCTGATCTTGTTTGTCAGTGACCTGAAAGCACCTGGAGCTTTGAATTGACTTGGTAGATGCACAATCTTTTCATATGTGAATATCCTTGGTGTAAATGTCTGTTTTCAAAAGCATTTTGTGAGTGCAGCAACTGCAGCGCTGCTTCTTTTCTATGGCTTCAAGTTCTGCTGTCGTTGCAATCAATGTCTCAAGTCTTCATTGTCTGAAAGAAGAAAATTTGAAAGAGAAGATGTAAAAATCCAGCAAACCAAACCAATCTGTATTCCACATTGCAGTTCAGTGTCTGCAGTTTGCTAAGACAGAAGTTATCTCTCCAAACCAAAGTATCAAATGCTGGCTCTTGAACGCACTGGGATCCTTCCCATTTTGGGTCGAGTTACAATCTTTTTAGCTGATAGAGCCACTTAATATATCAGCATTGTATATAGATGCACATGGTTTCAATGATGCTAAACTTTTTAGATTTTTTTTTGTTGTTGTTACTTTTTATTTTTTAAGCCCTGAAGACTGAATGGCAGCCAGGCGTAGCCACATCTAACAATGTTGCTGATGTAAACTGAATAAAATTTAGTATAAAGCTGAATAAATGATTTATACTGAAAGTAGAAATATACAAAATCAATTAACAATCTGTTAGTTTAGTTTGAATAAAATAACTTTTCGTCAGACTCTGATGGTAATTTTGCTCAACAAGGAACACCAACATGTGGCAGCTCTGTTTCCAGGTTGTAATGCTGAGATGAATAGCACCTTTCATAACAGAGTCCTCAATAACCTCTGGACTTGATCCTGAAAACACTTTGTATGTAATTATGTTGGCTTCAGCCGTACTACTTCAGGGTGGGTTTCACTCATTTAACATTAGAGATTTAGAAGCAGACATGGAGGCTCCCTCTGCAGTCAAGGGAGAGATATGGAAAACACTAAGGAACAAGTTGTGTTCCTTGTCTGAAGTATTTTTAATTTTTTATTTTTTTAAATGATGGCGTACCTCATCACAGAGGGAGACACGCATTGATCTCTGCTGACTGCATAAGGAGCAGCTACAATTTGAAACCTTGGTTTTATGCAATAAGTTTATTTGAAAATTTGAGTGCATTTGTTTTTGTTGAGAAAAGTCTGGGGTCCTTACAGCAGTCAGCTGAGCTACTTGTGGAGAGACCCAACCAGTGCAACATTCATCACTTTATTTAGTGCAAAACATGTTCTGGTAATGGCTGATGTCTCCTGTGGCAGGAACGTGGTACTCTATGCTGCAGGACAGTCAGACCTGGATGCAGTTGTGATGCAAATGTCAGTAGTGTGCAAGAAGAAAACATTTCATCAAATGGACCAGAACCACGGTTGATGGGGTGATGGGCTCATCTCCTATAAATCTGCATCTGGCTGTGTGGGAAGAATGAGTTGCGCACCTGTAAAAAGTTTTACTGAATTGTAAATGAATTAAAAAGAAAAGAGAAAAAAAAAATACTACCGGTGTTTTCCCACCAGCTCCCCACAAAATACTTTTCTAATTCAAAATGTAGCTTGCTGCGGATGGTTGAGATACTCAAAATATGATGATATAGGGATTTTGCTAAGCTTTTGGGATTTGGCTTCCTTTCACTGGGATTCAGATGCCTCACTAACCTCTTTTGGCTAGGCTACGTTTCTTGTACAGAGAAACTCAATCTTAAACCTTTGAAGTTCTCTTCTAGAGCTCTCAAAATCCACAACTTCTACAAATATATCCCTGCCTACATTAGAAGGGGTGATCTTCAAGTTAAGAGCTCCTTTCCTTCAAACCTGTTGCAGATATTTCATGAAAGGATTTAAACAGAATGCCAACACAGAACAGAGGAAGCATGTAAACAAACCTGCTATACCAACTTACTGTTTTCATCCTTCTGACAGTGCTGAAAATTCCCAACTTCCAGACAAATTTCATATTGACTTGGCCAGTAGCATACTGTCTTAAGCTACTGACAACAATCTGTTCTCACTGAGGAGGCTATAACAAATTTAATGTGGAAGAGTTTAAAGGAGGAGATCTTATAATACAATCAAAATAGTTATTTATTGAGGATAGTGAACATGAGCTCACATAATGTATGCCGTAAATCACTAAGGCATGTGGTTCCATTTAACACTATTTTGCTTGAAAAGTGATCACTTCGAGGTAAGGTTTGCCCTAAGTTGGGTAGGAAACAAAAATATGCAAGAATAAGTAATAAATAGGCTGTGTTTTGGACAAAGCTATCTTTTTGAGCCATTTAGAGGAAAGAACATTTCTATCTATAGAACCATTGCTTGGATATTAACCACAAGTACATACTTTCACTGGAAAAATGCGACTTTCGGGCATTCACAAAGATTTGTTCATGCTAAGGATAAACAGAACTAGATATCCTGTGTTCTGAGATAAGAAAATACATGGTACCATTTCATGTAACAGCACTCATGTTTTATTAAAATGAGGGTTTTTTAATTTCTATTTCTACAGCTACCGCTGAAGGGAAGTGGAGTTCTCTGGACACAGCTCAGAGCTGATTTTATTCTCACCCTCCCCTGCTTGGTGCTGAAGTCCATAAATCAATACAGCAGTCACTGCCATTTAGGGAGACCAGGATAATGCCTTAAAGCAATTAGTTCAACAACTGATTTCATTGGAAATAGAAATATAGAAGTTTGATTTATACAAAGCAGGAAAATGGACTTCAGTTAATTTTTCATGGAAATTAATTTCTAGTCTGACTCAAAAAATACATAGGACTGTGGGCTCTCAGAAGCTGATTTTCTTTCCTATCCTAGACATATGTGGAAATGCAACAAACTTTTTCTTGACATACTATTTATTTCAAAGACACTGAGTTAATATCCCAGACGTGATCTGTAGCCAAAATTTTTATTCTTCTCACCGTATTTGGGCCAGATCCCACATGCACTATATGCCTGTCCAGGTCCTGGCCAGGACAGGGTTAATTTTTCAGCAGTCAGGAGGGACATGGCCAGGACCCTGGGATTATTGATACCACCTCACAGCCATGCCCAGGGATAAGGTGTTTTCCAATTTTTTTTTCCAGAGAAGTGCATTACTGTGCAGGTGTTGCATTAGGATTATCAACACTGCAGTAAAGCAGATTCTCCTCCTCCCAAAGTGGTGTGAGAGGGAGAGAGCAGAGTCCTTTGTCTTTCTTTGGAGACCCCCAAGGCTCAGCCTAACTGCATCAGCACAGGGCAATGGACAAACTCTGGATAATCCCATACAAAAAGAGTGCAGAAAAAGATCTTTTATCTCCTGATGGACTGCAAGGTGGAAATTCCATACCTTACTAGTACTATTCTTTTCTTACTCATCCTCTTTAAAACACCTGCTTTCTAGTAACTCTCTGGTATGTGTGTGCATGTATGTATGTGTATACATATATATATATATATATATGTACACACAGTCTTCTCTATACGGTCCATTAATCAATGTAGGTGCCATTATTGGAAGTGGAAATAAGACTTACATCTTCAGAGAATATTGATCCAGATTCCTAGACAGCGTTTGATTTGAATTAGACTTTATTGCAAATGTGGAACTCAGTCTGCCAATGTGCTTGCACAGTAACTGAAGGAATTTAGTGACCCAAGCCTCCTCAGGGAAGCAAATTTGGTGGCTGAGTCACAAACACAGGCACTCGAGGCTGTATGGATGAGGTGATTTCTGTGCCCAGCTGATTGCTCCCTCTTCATGCTTGCAAAGGCTTCCCCACTTCTGGATCTTTCACTGCTCATCTGGTTTTCCAGTAGATGAAGGTAAATCAGTTCTGGTCTTTAGTGGCTTTATTTATCATGTTTAACATTTTCTTGTTTTGCTGGAAGCAAATGCAGGGATGGATGGCTGGGAGCAAGCAGTGTAAATCAACACCTTATTTCTTGGGCTTGTAAAGAGTGGGAAGGAGGTTCCTTTGAAAATTTTTAGAGTTGGACATGAGTTACGGGACCTTCTCATGAAGGACCTCAGAGTCACCAAATGCATAGCAGTTCCACTTGAAGTGATTCACTAGGCACAACTTAGCCCAACATTTAGAAAACAATCCCTCTCCCTAAGAGATTTAAGCAACACCATGGCATTGTATCATGCTGCAGGCATTCCTGTCACTGCTTACAGAAGGAATAATAGTGCTCAGCATAAAGATCAACACTTGCAGTGTGGCAGCAGGCTGCTGTCTCATGTTTCTCCCATAGTCTTTCCTAAAGGACCATCTATTTTACCATGACAATTAATTTCACATGAAAATAGTTTTGCCTGAAACATGCCAGTTTGACATTACACTGTCTGGATGTTGTTCAGATTAATGATCAAGCACAAAACTAAGCAAATGGTAAGTAACGAAAATAGCTGACATCGCTTCCTCATTTTACTTATTTAAGAAAGATCTACTTCATCATTTAATTCATGCTGGTGTTATTGCCCGATGAGAAAAACAAAAATGCAGGTATCTGATATACAACTTCTGCTTTTTCATGAGTCACTCAACTTTACAGGAAATTTGAACAGTTGCTCTGGGCACTGGGTGTGGAATTTGGCCTTAGGAAAGCCCCAAATTAGCTACTAAAGAAAAGAAAAAAGAGAGAGAAAACTCCCTTACTTTTGAAATTCGTGTTTAAATAGACATGCTGAATGCTTCTTCCATTCAATAGTCAGTGTTCTTTCTGCATGAAAAATAATGGCATCATCCTCACCATCATTATAATCATCACATCTTCAAAACATGGGAAGGAACCTTTCTCTTCCTATGGAAACTTTAGACCATTTCTGTAAATTTGGCAGAAATTCCTATTTCAGGGGGCATTTCCAACACCCTGTTAAAAGCAAATGCAGTCCTGACCAAAAAGGTCACTCGAAGAGGTGGCATTAACGCAGATGCTGAGAAAGGTAAAATTCCTTCTGAGTCTCCCAGTAAAGCTGTACTTATCTTCTGTGGGAATTTCTGAGCAGTGGTTTAAACTACAATGCCAAGGAATGCATCGAGTGATCATTTACAATGATACTGTGCAGATGGCGAGTGCCTGCTCAGCCTGTGTCCGTGGCATGACCTCGCGTAACCCTCTCTGAGAGCCTTCCTAGCGAGGCACACAAAGCGCGCTCCTTCCCCGCTGTCTGCAGAGAAATTTCCTTGTCAGCTTTCCTTTAGACAACAGCCACAAGAGGGCGGATTTTTTCCTGCTTTCCTCCACTTCATGAAGAGCTTCAATTTCACAAATTTATAACTCTTGAAAGATAAATCTTCTGCTATTCTTTCCACGCCCCCCAAGATGCTAAAATAAAACCATTCCAAAACATTTATTTCCCCCCCACTACATTTCACAGAGTCTGTAGACTTCTTCCACAAATGAGAAAAGGAGACATTCATGATGATTTCTTTTTTCACAGGAGTCTGAAACATCTCCAGAACATGAAACAAACAGAACTTTGCAGCACATTTTCTTTTATCAGGATTCATGTTCTCAGAGCACTTCAAACGCCTATTCCATAGTTCTAATAAATGCTTGAAAAAACCCAAAAACCCACAAGAATTTTTCTTCCACCAACCTGCTCCTCATTTTCTATTTGTTGAGCTTCTTCAGTTGCAGAAGGGGGCTATAAGCAGAGTGCCTGTGATCTTCGGTGAGTGGGAACAAGGTAAAGTGCAAGAATTATTCTGCAGAAATTCAAAACACAAACTGGGCTCAAATCTGCATCATACTGATCCCAATTATATTTGTATTAAGCAATGCCATCTGGGGATTAGAGCAACAGAAAGTTTTGCCAGTGATAATGATAGAAATGTGGAAATTCAGTATAAAATCTCTTTTTTTTTTTTTTTAAGGCCTTAAACAGCAGAAGTCAACAGTCAACCTGTCTCCAAATTCCTCCATTTGTCTTTTGGAAATATAAAACACACACAGATAAATACAGTCTGTATTTGTGTGTGCAGAATTTAAAAAAACAATGTCACTTTGGTACTGTAGTAACAAACTGTTTAAAAAATGTAGGTAAAAGGTGTAAAATTGACTTTCGGTGAACCTAAAAAACTCCTCTTATTTAGCTCCTGTCCTGTATACCCAGACCACCCATCTAACTTCTGTGTGAATGGTAGGTGAGGATGAAGTTCTGCTGAGGTGAGTTACATGGTGGAAACTCCAATATATTTTTCTGGACTTCTTTGCTTCTGCTGTTATTTCACGGGAGCAACAGTCGGGATCTGTTCCACAACTGAGCTGCCAGCTGAAGGCTTTCAATCTGAGCCCTTCACTGAGGGAAACACAGCTCTTGAAAGAGCCCCAGTGTGTCTGGTCTGGAAGTGTCTGATACTGTCTGTGCCATGTGTGCAGCGGCTCTCAGCCTGTGGGCAGGAAGGCTCTTCCTCGAGCAGCCACAGGAGGAAATATCTCGGAGAGAAGGGTTTGGTGTGGGAGTGGGCTGGTCCAGGAGAGAAATTCTCTCTTAGGAAGTGGTCTGCAGCATGCGAAAGCCGGAGAACCACCAGTGTAGCACATTCCGGGGGCAAAACAAATAACCGCAAAGGCAGATGTGTCCCCGGCAGCTGCAGTTCTGCACACGGGCAAACTCTTAAACGCGCACCAGCCCTCAGCTCGGGGCCACTTATCAGTGACTGTGGCGAGCTGGCTTTTCTCACTCAGTCAGCCTACAAGCCAGTGTCCTGCCGAGGGAATGTGTCATGGGAACACCGTGAGCGGACCTGCGGCTGCTTCAGCCGTGAGGATGAGGAGCAGCAGCCGCGCACGGTGATCCCAGGGATAGGTGGGGATGCTCCTGTGCGGGCTCGCAGGTGTGTGAGCCGGCGGTGCCGAGAGGGCTGCGGGGCAGGGAAGGCACAGGGGCTCAGGTCGCCGGGCGGGCACATCGCTGGCACGGAGGGCGCCGCCGGGCGCTCCCCGGCACGTCCCGGGCAGCAGGGGAGCAGGGGTGTGTGTGTGCCTGCGCGGGCTGACGGACACCCGGACACACAGGCGCACTCTCAGGCGGCAGCCCATTTGCTGGAGGGGTGTGCATGTGCGTGCGAGGGAGTGGAAAGGGGTGGCGGGATGGAGGGCGGGCGGCCGAGGGAAAGTCTGACACTCGGCGCAGAAGGANTGCCCCGGGCGCCGCCGGGGCTGCCCCGGCCGGAGCGGAGCGGCGCCGGCACCTGGCGGCCCCCGGGCCACCTGCCCCGCTGTCAGCGGGGAGATGGGGCCGGCTGAGGAGAGGGCTGCGCTCCGCCGGGGCTGGGCTGGGGGCTGAAGGGAGAGAAGGAGTTAGTTTTGGGGAGCGGGGCGTAGAGGCTGTGGGGTGGGAGAGGAGTTGGTGCGCTCAGCCCGGCGCCCCTGTCCCCGTTCCCGCTCCTGCTCCGCAGAGGTGGCTGCGGGCTCTGGGAAGGCAGCGGGGCATGGTCAGCCCGTGCTCCTCAGCGGAACTGTTGCTCGCTGGAGCGGTGGCAGAATTCTTTCCTGTCCACACAGCCCTCCAGCATCGCCGTGAGCGCGGCTGCTGAGCGCGCCCGTCCCCGGGAGCGCAGAGCACCTGGCTGGACGCGGTGCTCCGGAACGATCATTCGCCTGCTCACAGGGACCGCCTCCGCTTCACTTTGTGAAGGCGCTCCCAGGGTGGGAAAGCTCCTTGTTTTGCAGCGAATATTGCAAAATGAGAGTTGTTGGTTGTAGAAGGGAAACATTCCTGAGCGCGTTAGGTAATCGGTGGCTGTGCTGCAGGAGCACAAAGCAGCCACCTATGCCTCCTCAAAAAGAGCTTCACTTTGGTTTGAATCGGGGCAACTTGTCCAAGACTAATAGAGATAAATGGGACCAGAAGCTGAGAAAGCAGCAGTTCACACTGTGTCGGTGTCTCTGACAGAGGCCTGGAAGATGCAGGCAAGGACTTGAAGAATTGTAGCGTGTCACTTTCTCTCTTTTACTTGCAAATCTGGGGGACAAGAAAAGAGACTTGATTCCACTGTTTACCATTTGGAGGTGTTTAATGCTAATGGCACACCACTTTTATAATGCTTTTCAAGTCCTTATTAGTATAATTGATGTGATTTTTCATCTTTGCCTTTTAATTAGTTTATTTAGGTTATTATGGTCTTGATCCAGAAAAGCACATCATCTCCTGCAAAGTGTAAGGGCCAAAGTCTTCTGTGAAAGGTAGCTGTCTAAATAGTTTTCTAAAGAGGAATTGGGGTATTTTAATCCATAATTGTAAACCTGCTGTCAGACAGAGATATCCAAATTCTGCAGGTGCCACACCTCTTTTTCTTAAAATTTCCAAGACAAGTCCTGCTCTGAAATGTCTCATAAATTGAAGCCTTGATCAGGCTGAGCAGCTTGGCTTCACTTTTAGTTGAACTTTATTTTGGCTTAGACATCCAGACTAGCCTGAGATCCAGGAACTAAATTTGCTTTCTCTGTTCTTACAACTGGATCGATCCAGCAGGGATTCTCAGGGTGTGGGCAGCAGAACAGGCTCCCATTAGGTGCAGTGCTGAGGCACTGAGAGTTGTGCTCCAGACCAGGCAGAAGTGTTGTGAATCCTGCAGTCAGTGTGTGGGCTCTGCCCATTGAGTGCTTTAACCAGAAATGGAAATAGCAGCTTCACCAGTCTGTGCTGTGTCTGAAAATACGAGAATGACTTCTGCTACAAAAGCTGGTAGGTGCTTTCAGGACAATAATCCCAAGAAGGGAGAAGTGCCTTTCAGTAGTACTAAGTAAGGTGACTAATATGAGAAAGATATAATTTCGAGTTGTATTCCTGCCCTCAGCTTTGCCTTGGTGAGTATCTATGGGCAGATCCCCAGGAGACTGATACCTGTTTTTGACCCCACTACCAAATACTGGCTCTGCTTGCTTCTTTCCCAGCTTCAGGTTGTGCCATCAGCCAACCTTCCAAAATACTGTAATTGCTCTGATCTTAGTCTGCTTCCCAATTTTTTGTTCTGTTTTGTTTTTGGAGAGGTGATATTTTCACTGTAGATACCTCTGTGTTCATTATGCAAATTGTGCTGCAGCCTGGACATTCTGCTCGGATTTGGCAATTGAATTAAATGAAACAAGTCCCTGGGGGGGTGGGGAAGGGAGCAAAGTTTTAATTAAGCTGGAGTGTTAAATGGAAATAAATGTTGTTCATTGGGAAAGAGCCCTTTAAAGTGTTTGAGGATACTGCATCTTTATTACTCAGAGATTAAGTAATGATAATTAAGCAGCTAACCATGTAAACAGCAACGTATTGAAAAGCAAAGGCAAAGGATGAAATGCTCCCAACAGCACCTGTCCTTATTTTGATCCTAGCAGAAGGGATATATATATATGCTCAACCTCTCTTACATGTCACAAAACAAGCAGAGGAGCGAATGTCCCACGCAGTCAGGATCTTTACAGTTTAACGGGCAGAAAGCCATAATCATTGGAGTCACCCTGTGAGCCTGCTGTTAGCTCAGGGTGGCCAAAATAATGATGTCTTTCTGGATTCTTCTTTAATCCCTGTTTTGTTTTTCCTCTCATTCTTTTTGCTGTTAGAGGTCCAGCAGCTGTAATCTCAGATGTTGCTTCACTGCGTGCCACTGCAATGTAGACATGCCTGTAGTCACCTGTGCCTCCAGAGAGGCTGATTCCTCAGCTGGGAATCAGCTGAATTCCCAGCACATGCCAGGATTTCTTTGGCTAAAACCCCTGGTGCTGGAATTGGCCACTGAGCCACCTCTGTGCTCTTTGAGGTTTCCTCCGTGAGGGAATCCTCTGGGGCTGGTTAAGCAGGCTTTCCCACCGCGCTCTCTTGGCAAGGCAGCCTGCGGGATTGCCGGACCTGTGTTTGGTCCTTTGTCTTTTTAACCCCTGGAAAGAGCCAAAGGTGTGTGCTAAATGTCATTAAATCAGACAGATGCAGGGAACGTGCCATGTGTTTGTTTTCTTTGCTTTCTGGATTTTCTCCAGCTGCAAACGAGCAACAGAGGAGCTCACAGTAAAGCCACGCGCATGAGACGTGAGGTGTAGTGGCTGTATTTATGTGTGAAGGAAATTTTGCTCTGTGGATGTGCTATTTTTAACTTTTTTATAGTGCTGCACCTCTGTCGCACTTCTCAACACAGTTTCCCCCTGCCCCAACATTTCTGTCTGGGTTTTATATATTTTATAAACTTAGCAATGGCAGTGAGTCATTATTTAAATAATCCCTGTATAAATCTTTAGCCCTTTTATCTTCTCTTTTCTATCCTTGTGTATTCAGGAAGGCCCCTCTCTGGTATTGTTGGTTTTTTTCCACGTTCCACATTTTTTTCCACATGCTGCAAGAACATGCACGTGTTATTTGACAGTGGGTGATAGAAAAAAAGCAAAAAAAGCACAGCCCTTCTATTCTGCTCTCCCCAGCTTAGATGGATCCAACGTCACATGGAGGAGATCCAGGATGAGTCAGGAAGCAGTGCTGTGGTCCAAAATTCCACTTTGCATTACAGCAGGGAGGCAGCATTTAGCATCATGTGGATTTATTTTCTTTTAACGGGAACTGCAAAATAATTTATGGAAGTCACATAACCTAATGGGCAGAATAGATAACAGTAAGCCAAGAAGAACCTGGATTCCCATCTGGGTTGAATCATTGGCTCAATTGACTATCAGTGATGGGTGTGGTACTTTAAGCCTGGGACATTATACTGGCTTTAACTAAGTCATTGCACTTCCCCACAGCGTAACTGGAAAATGTGATTAATGTTCAGAGCTCTGTTGGTACCTGAGAGTTTCCCTAATTTTCCTGGTCAGACTCAGCACAGGACATTAAAGACATTTCTTTTCAAACTTAATTTTCAGGACAAATCCTAAATGGCTCAGAACATATATGGCTAAAGACAAATTCATGCTTTAGAGGTTATATGTGCATGGAGACATGTAACTTGTGAGGACTTGCTGCACTGAGTGAATTTCACACTGTGTGTATTACTCAGCTTTCAGTAACACTTATCCTTTTCTGTAGTTCTTTGCATATTTTTCTTCCTGTGCTGCTATAAACAGAAGAGTTGTGTGAGCTTTTTCTTATGATGTGGTCAGTTTAAAAGCAAAATAAATAACCATAATTAAACTGTTTCCAATTTAGTTGGTCAGAGAATCAGGAGACTTGCAGGAAGCAGATGTCATGCAGCAGAAGAGAGGCTAAAACCTCTGTAACATCTAAACATACTTCAGTGACGTGCTGGGTTGTTGTTGCTTTCTTATTTTTTTTCTCCAAGGGGGTGGGCAGAAGAGAAGTTACCAATTTTCCTGGAACATCCTCTTCCAAAATTCCTGAAGTCACTGCAGCAGCGAGTCTGATCTCATCTTGTGTCAGCGTAACTCAGGCCTAAATGCACTGGGAACAGAAAGCCTAGGATTAACTAAAATTATACAAAACTAAGGCTGTCATAAAATGAAAGACTTGGGCCTGTTCTCAGTCTATCTGTACTTAGTGACTTCAAGAGACTTAAGCACATGTTTAAAGAGAGGCTGCTGTGTAAAATGCTCTCTTGAAATAGTTACTTTCCTAAAGTCTAAGCCTAGAGTGAGATCGAGCCTTTTAAAAGTTAAATGCAGTCTTGAGGGCTGGTGTGGTCAAATAGTCCAGCTTAATCTTGGCTAGAATTTGAAGATTTTGAACAGCTAGCTCTAATGGTATGTGCCTACCTAGCTTGTTGTATTCCCCTGGAATTTATCAATGACACACTCCATATAATTGTGGTTACTTTTTGTCTGTCTAAAATCCTTTTTTGGTTTTGCAAGGGGGAGACTGTAAAGAGGGAGTATGTAAAAAATTCTTTCTTAACCAAAAGCAAAAAGTTGATTTTTTTCCCCTTCCACAATGAAGAATTAAAACAATGTCTGTTGCTCTCATGCTTAATGTCAGAATCTCTGCTAAAAAATAGTAAGGAGAAATATGATCAATTTTTCATATGGAACCTATTCCCTGTAATTTTATAATGCATATGTGTGAGGCTTTATGAAGGCTTATACTGAAAGGCTTTAGAATAGTGTAATAAAGGAAAAATGCTCCTAACATCCTTGGGTATCCAGAGAGCTCCACTCTGGGAGAGGGAAATAAAACAAAGGGCAATGACAAGTAGTAATAGGCTGTTGCAAGTGCAGATCCTTTTCTCCAAGATACGCAGTAAGAACCAGCTCTAACTGTGAAGTTCTCTGCGCTATCGTGATCTTAGCTGTAGCTTTGCACAATGTAGCATTCTGATATCCATTCTCTTACCTTGTGAAAGAAAGGTTCCACCTGCATATAAGTTACCTTTAAATAAATCCTTTACTTAATTTCATGTGGCATTTCCTTTTATTAAGTGGGTGCTTGAAAACCTTTTTTAAGAACATAAATAAATCTTCAAAGCTGCTACCATACTGTGTCCTACTAATAGAGCGATTGTATGTTATACCTCTCTGAAGTTCCATTTTTGTTCAATAGAAATCAGAGAAGACACAGGAACAAATTTGTCACTTGTCTTTATACAGTCATTAGTTACAAGCAGTGTAACTTCTCATTCAGAGAAGCTTTTATTAATTTATTAGCTGTGTCTCAGTAGCATTGGGAGGGGCCTGTCAGACATCATAGGATCATAAAATGGTTTGGGTTGGAAGGGACCTTGAAGATCATCTCAAGTTCCAAGCCCTCTGCCATGGGACTCATTTGGCATCCTCAACAATGATCTCTCACAGCAGACAGATATGAGTAGGGTCAGTCTTTTACTTCTGCCTATACTTAAAATAAAAACTGAATTGTAAAAGAGATCTTTAGCACATATTTTGGTGGCTCAGGTGACCTGGAAGGGGAGTTTCCCCAGTGTGTGTCAGAGCAGTGGTGTTGCTGGTGTTCAGGATCGTGGCTTTCTCAGCCACCTCAGTCCCACATTTTTGTGAGTGCTCCGTTGTCAGGCCCAACAGAAAGAGACTGGCTTTGTGTAGTTGCTGCTCCATCTTCCAGGGATAAGACTTCTCCTACCAAATCTGCCCCAATTAACATTTTGGTATCAATGTTGATATTTCCTACTTGGTACTGAGCTACACCATTGAATTAATCATCAGGAGACCAATCCTACCTGCTCCCAAAGGAGCGTGCTCACCCTGGAGCTGCTGGATGAAAGGTGTTGGGAGAGGTGGATCTTCTCCTCTCGGTCTGTGGGAGGACTGGGCACACTGGGAGCCCACCCCAGCTCTGCAGGTGAGGTGGGCAGAGCAGGGTCTGCTCCTGGGCACCACAGGCACCGAGCAGTCACAGCCCTGTTCTGTGTGTGTGCCCTGTGGCGCAGGGGTGGACACATGTAAAGCCTGGAAGCAGCAAAAGACAGTTTTGTCCTGGTCTTTAAGGCTGAACTTGGCTGACTGAAGAGTCAGTTAATATCATAAATCTCTGTTATTAATCTGATTTTTTCCTAAAACTATTTTAATAGGCAAGGGTGCTTTACATAGCTACAGTCTGAATCATTGTGGTCAGTTGATCTGATGCCTTATACAATCTGTAGTCTTGTCAGAAGTGAGGTTTTTCTCAGACCTCATGAAATCCAAGGTGTTTATTTTAAGACTCGATTTATTATTTTGCAAATTGGACTCAAAGCTTTAAGGGAAAGCTGACTTGATGTAATTTTTGGAATGTCACCCCCACCTAACTGAGGAAAAAGTAAGAGAGTTGGTGCATCTAAGGAAGTTACTAACCTTGTTCAGGCCCGAGGGTCTTTCAGGTGCTCTTTCTAGGTAAAAAAAAGGTGCATATAGCTGTGCTCCTCTGTGCTGTCTGTCTTTTTTAAATGAATGTCCTGGGTAATACCGTTTGCAGTGTACGGGTTTGTTTTGGAGTTACGATTTGATGTTTAGAGTCCTCTAGTGACATCTACAAAAAGCAGATATATTTCATCTCATAAAACTGCCTCAGCTTGAAAAAAAGTAAAACATGGATTTATGGCAAAAAATACCTTCCCCAGTATAACATCCCAACAACCTGTGCAACCTTCAGTGAAGTTAAGGGAGTTTTCACATGGAAAGATTTTCTGTCCTTAGATAAAATATAAACTGCTTAGGCTGAAGATTGATTAAACTCCCATAATAAAATTTATGTGAAGGGGAAAATGGGCTGATTTTCTTAAGGTATCTGTTTACAAATTCACATGTCGGTGATTTGGTTTTTAGGTTGGTGTTTTTTTATTTGCCTAAAGGGTTTTACACTTCCAAGTACAGATAAATTGCTATGCTGTCCCCAGGAGACTGAAGCTCCTGTGTCCCTTGCTTCCTGTGACTTTGCTACAGCTCATTACTTTTCTAAATGGCAACACGAGCACCATTATGAAACTCGTAACACAGACAGTTATCTCCTCAATGGTACTTAAAATCTAATCCTTCCTGCTTGGTGAAAGATGAGTTACTGTGCTTTGGCTCCTTAAGTGATGGAATGATGGAAGGATTGGTTTTCTTCTCTATTTGTTGCTGTTGTACATGGATGTGTAAGGATGAAGAATGAATATTGCGGCACAATACACACTGCTGAAAGCTCCAGTGCCAATTTCTCTAGCTTTTCACAGGCTGACAGAAAAGCAGAAGGTGTGTACAGCAAACAGTGTACAGTTGTTGAGTTTGTCTCAATCCCAAACATCTGCTTTCAAAGCAAGAGAAAAAAAAAAAAAGCAGAATGCAATTGTTGTTTTCCATTTAAAAGCCAAAGTGAGACTCTGTGTGGTTTATCCTTTTTTTTTTTTTTTTTTTTTT
>VYZR01073263.1:0-30329 GCA_013400675.1 Oxylabes madagascariensis | reverse complement strand
CAGCTTCTCTGGGAAATCCATTTAAACCTTTTCTGGCTCCTGCTGGTGAAGTCATGGCCCTGAAGAAGTATTTGTTTCTGGCCTTTACATCTTCCCCTACCGCAGATTCAGCTGTTTCACCATGGCTTACAAAGCGTGGGCTTTGCCAGTTTGAATTTCTAATTTTTCTCTTTGCAGACCTTTTGTTGTGGTTTGGGTGTTTCCCATGGGCCTGCTGCCTGCAGCAAGCAGAGGAAAAAACTTCAGTGCTGTGAGCCTGCTGAAGGTTTAGGGTAAATTTGTCCTGGGAAGCAGTTGCAAGATCAACCAGGGGATGAATTTAGTTTCTTCAGTGGACATGCCAGGCTAACACTGTGCCTATGCTGCAGACAGATTCCATTTGAAGTAAAGCTAAAATGGCAAAGAAGACAAAGGAGACTGAAATGTAACAGTTTAAGAAAAAGAGACTGAACTTGAGTTTGTTAATCAGTAGTTTTTATATCTTCTTTTCTACTCCAATCCAAATAAGCTCTGGCTACCCATCTGTGTTATGACCATGCCTGTTCTCTATGCAAACACACACCCAGCCTCATGGAGCACCATTTTTCCATGCAGAGGTGGGGTTTGCCCTTGTGATCTTGAAATTAGACCTGCAAGAAGTTCATGTCACAATGTCCCTGTTTGCCTATCTCTGCTTGTTAATAGCAAAAAAAATACTGTGCTACATGTGCTGCGGCTGATGAGGTTTGACTTCAACGCCTTGATGCCACCTGATCCATTTGGAGCAAGAATTTGCCGCTGCCTGGCAGCTGTGGCTTAATTGTCCAGGATGGTGCTTTCTTCCCTAGCTGTGCCTGAGGCAGATGCTGGTTAGGGATGGTTCCCTGTGCAGAACATCTTCTCTGCTGTGTGTCGGTCACGAGATCTGCTGGGCTCGCGTAAGCCTGTGGTGAGCTCTTCTGGCACCGGGTTTTTCTGCGCACGGATCACTGCCAAGGGTTTTGGCAAGAGCAAGGGCTCCACGCTCTGCCAGCTCCCCACTGCTCACACAGATGGCTCCAAAACCATCTGAGCAGATCATTTCCCTCCTCTGACAAAGCGAGGTGTCTTTACGCCACGGCGCGGTTACGTTTTCGCTGTGAGGTTGTTTCAAAAGTCAAACCTCCCTGGTTCTTCACTTACCAGTCATCCTCCAAAACCAACTGAAGTTTCTTCCTGAGTTTTTATTTAGCTAGAGTTTGCTCCCCAGCACAGCAGCAGTGAGGACAGGCACAGGCATTACCATAAAATCCTGTTTATTAGTAAACCCAGTGACCTGCCCTGGTGAAAATCCCTTTCCAAAGTCCCACCCTGTTCCTCGGCAGTAGGTGCAACCACTGAGTGACGTTAGTTTTGTAGTCTGAGGCTTAAAAAAAATACCCCAAACCAAACCAACATGTAATAATTTGCAGATGTTGGCAGACGGCGATGATGCATGAGTTGAAGCTCTCTTTGGGTGCCAAACCACAAATATATATATCATTTTTTATAGTCTCCCATTCCTGGAACTGAAAGAGGCTTCAAAACAATCGATATGTAAACACAAATACAGAGCACTCCCTTCTGAGCAACACCACTGCTGCTACTGCTGCTACACACAGAGGGCTTTTTCTTAGTGGTTGTGTCCCTCTTCAGAGCTGCTTTTTGTTCTTTATTTACAGGCACAGGTCTGCAGGGCCAGTGCAGCTCCTGCAAAATGAGGGGAGGTGTTCACACTTTCTGAACTTTTTAAGTTGCTGACCAGTGTAGGCTGCTTCTGGCTGAAACCAGGAGAGAGTTATGTTTTATTTACTGCTGGATTTCCTTGTGGGCTTTCTACTTGGCAGCACCATGTCCAAGGGCTTTGAAAACTGAAGTTTTCTCTTTATTCCTCGAAATCTTTATCACAAGAGTGCTCCTTTCCCTCTACTGCCTTCCATGGGTATTTTATTTCTAAACCAAAGCGGACACCTTAGAAGATGAGTTTTCTTTTCACATGAGGGCCATGCAGAAAATGCCATCAAACTTACTTTGAAGCTAATTTTGGTGTCTTTTTAACATCTTTTCTTGCTGGGAAATGAGCTGATATCATCACCCTGACAACCCAGGGAGGCCCAGGTTGTGGTCAACTGCAAACCACCTGCAGCCACTTGCTATCAAAGTCAGCTTTCCAGTATGGTCTGCCATGACTTTGGGGTATTTGTTGTTAGATTGTGTCTAGGGCACCAGTCAGAAACTGGGACAACACTGGACTGGGTCTCGTCCAGCCAGATATTGGAGAGAGAGGCTCCTTCCAAAAGAATTTATGGTTAGAAGTGCAGGGCAGCAGCTGGCAGGTGAAGGAGTTAGATGAGGGGACAATAATCAGGAGGATATTTGGTGTTCTCAGCATTCATTGTTGTATTCCTTTCTGCACTTATTTATTGCAGCTTTCCTGGCAAAGACAAAGGCTTTAAGAAGACATTAAAGAGGGTAATGAAGTTCCTGAGAGTTCTTTCCACAAATCTGTCTTGGGGGATAGGGGGAACTTGGGAGAAAACCCAGAAGTGCTTGTGAAGTGGTAACTGAAGATGGAAGGGGCACTGCTGGCCCAACACAGTGCAGATGGGAAGCCCAGCATCCAAGAGGGATGATGTGTGGAGGGATGATGAGATGCTGATGGTTTGGTGTGGTTTTGAGGGTGAAGGAAATTCCCCACGGACAGGATGCACCAAGGTGAGAGCACTGGTGAGGGAAATCACCTCTCTGGCAGTATTTGAGATGTGTGGAAGCAGAAGGAGCTCTTATTTATTAAGGTTAAAGAAAAAATGTGATGTCTGAGCACGGATGTAAGGGATTGAAAGGCCACAGAGGGGATTTTTAGCTGCCTGGATGGGTGGGAGACCACATAATTTAGAGAGATGACTGAGGGAATTTGTATAAGCTGGACAAAGCAACCACAGGGACCTTTGGTCTGACTGGTTAAATCCCAAATGGTACAAAGGTGTCGGAGAAACTAGGTGAAAAATGGGATTTTGTTCAACAAGGTCTTACATAAAGTACTGGGCTTGGCTGAGAAGAAAACAAGCATGTAGCTCTCCCTGCTCTCTGGAATATCTTAAGGAAAAAACCAATTCTTCACCCCTGGGCTATGTGGAGCAAAAGAGAGTCTGCAGGACATTTGAACTCATCTGTTTGCTGTAGTGAGCACTAATAAAGATGTGAATGAACTCTACTCCAGGAAAGATTGGTTCCTTGGTTGGAGACCAAGGAGAACAGGGATTAGATGGACATGGTTGTATAGGAACTGGGGTGGTTTGGTCTAGAGAAGTCAGGCATGGGAGACAATATCGTCATATAAAAGGGTGCTGCAAAGATGAACCCTTTCTTCTTCTCTGTGGTCATGAGGGCAAGACATCCCAGGCTTAAATAATGGCAGGAATAAGTCAGACATCAAGAAAAAAACTTCCTACCAGTCTAAATAGCAAAATCAGGTTAAAAGTGGCTGGAGAGGCTCTGCAGTCTCTGTCACTGGAGGTTGTTGTGACCTGGGTAATCAAAAATGGTTCATAAAGGATGGCTGGGCCTGCCCTGCTCCCAGGGATGGGCCTGACATCCCCATGAGGTCTCTCCTGTAGCAGGGAGGCAGGAATTCTTAGGGTTCCCACACCCTCCCAGCCCTGAAGATTCTCCCTGAAGATGAGGTTGCCCACAAGAATTAAAATGAGGGATTAAAGGCAAGGCTGCACATGGGATGGGTCCTCCTTTCGTGTGCTAAAAGAAGTTTAAAACCTAGGGACAGAATCAACAGGCAACTGCAGCTCAGGGTAAAGGGTGATATAAGTAAAAACATTGGCTGGCTGAAGACTTGGAAAAGCTCATTTAACGTGCTCATTTAATGAGACTGAATGTGTTTCCAGTGCAAATCCATGGCAGGAAATTGTTAGAAGAGGGCCTAGAATGAGAAAGGAAGAAAGGAAGCACTCAAAATGGTGAATGGACTTAGAGATAGAAGAAAAAAAGAGACCAGTCTACAGCTGGAGAGGGTTTAAAAAAAATTGATAGTATCAGAAAGAATCAAGTGAAAATATAATGTGAAAAGAAAAATGTTGGAAGAGGCATGGCTGTTCCTTCCAAGGAAAATGAGCAGAGAATTTAAGAGAGGGGTCACGTGCAGATAAGCCACCAACAAATCTCATCTCCTTTGTGCTTGGTCCCATGGTGCAATCACAGAAGAAGGGGGACCAAAAGTGACAGAAGGGTCTGTGGGCTTCTTGTTCATCTTCTGCTGTGTGAAACTGGGAAACTTCACTCTGGAGAAGTGGAGACAGATGGAAGAGTGTAGTGATGAGTCAGAGGTGATGAGGAGAAAGCTGGGCTTTCTGGTATGGGATCCAGAGTAGATTCCTAGGTGGGAATCTCTCAGGACAGCTGGAAAGTGGGACAAGGTAATGATGGAGGGAAGCCAGTGCAGTCATGGAACAAAAGGCATCAGTAGTGTAAGGAAGGGACAGAGAGAAGAGGCGTCAGATGTCAGCAAGGGCTGCCAGTGGCCAGGGCAGGCCTTGTGTTGGGGAGCAGGAGCCAGCAGGAGGGATTTGGAGGCATGGGAGGAGGAAGCAGAGCCGTGCCACTGACTTGCAGGGAGGAAGGAGCTCGGAGTGGGTCCCAGCAAAATAAAAGTAGTCAGCGGTGACAGGTTGGGAAGTGTAAAAACACATATGTACAGTGACTGGGTGTGAAGGCAAGGATTGAGAGATGATGCACAAAGGAAGTGGGAAACAGATGGAAAGTTCTGCTCTGGGGAGAGGGATGGGAAAGGGCGAAGTGGAGTGACCACTTTGGGCAAATGGGAGAGTACAGGCAGCAGCAGGGTGAGGTAATGGGAGATGAAGGAGACAGAGGACAGGATGTAGATGGAGGGCCAGGACTGGGACAAGGGTGAGGGGTGAAGGAGTGGGCATGTAACCTCTGAAATGAAGGTGAAAACAAGTGAGGACCAGCATGCAGAACTGCATTTCTGGAGAGAGCTGAAGGGAGCCATGAGGGGCCTGGAAATGAGTGCATTCTGGGCAGTTCACCTGCAATCCTGAAATCACTCATCACCACTGAGTGTCCATATCTTCCTCCCCAGTACCAAATCAACCTCTGAACTTCTGGATTCCTGCCTGGAAGCCTCTCCAATGGGGACAGGCAGCACCTGGCAGCAGTGCCAAATACTGCTGCTGGAGACTAAAAGGCACTTTGCCTTTTGTATTCAAAGCCCAGATACTTGTCCCCAAGATGAAACAGGGGACTTCTGTGTTTTAGAAAGAAAAGTCCAAGCCAGCAACTTGAAATTTTGCACAAGCCTCGAGAGACCTGCATCTCTCTGTGCATTATCCTGAGCCCAAATAGCACAAGTGTTTGAGCAAAAGGCCATAAAGGCTCTCTGGGTAAATACTACATATTTTAAAATAAGTTTCAATGGCTGCTGTGTTTCTCTCCAGCTGGTGGGTGAAGGCAGCCCTCTGTACAGACCGCGTTCATTGCCTGGAATCTGCTGGCACCTGGAGCAACCTTTATTTGGCTGTGCCCAGGAGCTGAGCTGCAGCCCCCGGGGTGGAGAGAGCTGGCTGGGACACCCGGAGGGTGACACTTCCTTGGCAGGTCCTCCTGCACAGCCTGTGCCAGTGGGTCTGTGGGAAGCCTGAGGAAGCTGCAGCTCTTCTCCTCCTGCCTCCAGGAAAGCTGCAGCACAGTCCTGCCTCCAGGAAAGCTGCAGCACGTCACTGTCAGCGTGAGCATCTCACTGTCAGTGTGAGCATCGGTGCCATCACCTCTCTCCTTTCCCCCAGCTCACTCTGAGGAGCAGCAGCTCACTCCAACAAAAAGTGCCCATTTAAGAGATAAGCCAAAGCATCCCTCTGAAAAATGGGTTGGACTTGGCCGGAGTTCCCAGCATAAGAAAGCACCAAGGCGTAAAACAAGGCCAGGGGATTCGTATCCAAAGAATGGGAAGTGATTCAAACCTGAATCCCTTTCTCATGGCCCACCTCTGGGAAAGACTATGGCATCTCAGAGTCCACCAGCAGTGGAGATCTTTGTCAAAATCAGGTTCATTTACTTTTTGTTTTCAAATGGACCATTGCTAGCAGGAATTTGCCTCTTTCTCAGTCATATCGGGTCAGTGGCGTCTGAGGCATGCAGTGATGATGCACAATCTTGCACAACGACCTCTTGTTCTGGGACTAAAAGCTGTTTGTTTACATAGTATAAGATGGCCTTTCAGCCATACAATGTTGGTTCAGTTTAATGACACTTCTGAGTTCCCATCAGATCGTGCTGCAGGAGAGCCGCGAGGTTGCACAACCCAGAGCGAAGTTTCCCATGCGTGCTGTGACTCAGTGTGTTCCTGGTGTCTTAGAAATAGAACTTAGAGAGCAAGGCATCACGTCCTAGCGCTGTGTAAGTCAGGGTGTTGTGCTTTGGGGTTTTTTTTAATTTAAATTATCTTCTCTCGTAGTGCCAACAGCCTGCTGTGCTCTGTGTTTCCAGGGAGCAGCACCAGGAGACTTATCAGGCAGGATTCCTCTGAACCAGTCACCCTTAATCCCTTTTACGGGAGAGAAACAAATGCAAATAAGATGCAATTCCCCTCTCCTGGAGTGTCTGCGAGGTGCTCTGCCATTAAACTCAATTACAGAGTGAAGCTCAGACCCAGCTTCCACTCCCAGCTTTAGAAACCAGGGCAGGGGTGCTCAAAGTTCAGCCCCAGGTGTCTGTTTGCTCTTCAGCTGAAGTGTGGGGAGTGCTGAGTTCTCTCTCTGAATGCTTCAGCTGGTGTGCGATAGCACCTGGCTCCTCCCCATGTGTCTCCTCTGGGCATGGAGGGATGTTGGGACAACTCTCCTGAGCTTCAGCCTCTTCCACCAGAACTCAGAGCGCCATCCAGCCTGGCCCTGAACACTTCCACGTTGCTTCTCAATGGTTAATATTATTGTTTAATGCCTAAATAACAATGCAGAATGTGCCTGGAGAGCATTTAAGGAGTTGCCATTAGTCATAAGGATTCCACGCTGTTGGTGAGTGTGTATTTGCAGAGCCCGGTGTCACAAGGGGGTCACATGGAGAAAGCACTTGCAAAAAAAGGTTAAGAGCTAAACAGACAAAAGAAACATTATTATCACCATTTCAGCAGAGTGAAGCAAGCCTCTGAGGCAGTGGTTACTCAAAAATTCTATGTCAGTCAGGAACTGAAAGGAAAAGCCCTTTCTAGTTCTACTGTAATTCAGATTTTATTAACCACAATTATGTCTTAAACACCTGTAACGCTGAGATCTGGTTTACTCAAAAAGTCAGTCAGTTGCTTCTCAGAGCTGTGATTAACATTTGGGCTCTAAATTTAAGTCTTTGCTTGGACTAGTACAAACTTCTGAAGTCTGGACCTGCCTTTGATTGTCACAATTTCTTCACAACTCCACCCACTACAGGCAGGTGTTTGGTCACTTCATGTCTGCACAAGGAGCCTTGTCCAGTCATTAAATATTTTCTCTTTTTTTTTCCTGGATAAAATTTGATATATTTCACCAATTAAATTTCACCACGAAGACCTACAGCTCTTTGAACTAAACAATAATCTAAATAGCTAAGTTAATTCTGTAGCAGCCTTCTCAGCAGGTTGGAACTGATGCTTGAAAATGCATTTCCTTTCTGTTTGTTTTTCCTCATTCTTTCTTTAAAGGAGTGTTTCTTTAAAAGATTTTTATATATACATATACATATATATATATATATGTATATGGGGGATTTTTTTCCCAAAGTACAACATCTAGAGCTCTATTACAATTTAGCTGCTTTTTTCCAAGTTCGTGTCTTGGTTCTACAAAGCAGCTGCACTCCCTGGAGAGCCTTTATTGTAGCTGTGTGAAACATTATGAAGTGTGGGAAAAATCTTGATCTCTTGTTGTTTTTGTATTTCTTTGTGGAGGTTTTTTTTTTTCTTACCCCATTCCCCAAGACAATTGATTTATGGGAGAGGTCTCAGCCAGCCCTTCTCATTAGCTCAGGACTCTTTTATGGTTTGATATGAAACACAGCCAACATTTTAAAATCTTTCCTTGACTCTTCACCCAATGGTACCCCCATGCTGGGGGATGTTTCCTCTTCCTTCCTGTTCTTTCTTTGGGATATTTGCTTCCAGGTTTGCTGCTGGATTGGGAACTGCTCCTCCATGGCTTTGGGTAAAGCTTCCTTGGCTTCACTCACCCTTCACACACTATGTTGGTATTCCCTTCCTCTCTTGCTTCCTGCACTTGGTTGGTTGATTTCTTGTTTGATTTTCCTTCTTCCTTTTATGATTCTGGAAACATATTCCTGGCTATTAGAGAGACAGTCAATACACCGGGCTAGCATTTTTATCATACGCCTTTTTTTCTGCCAGAAGTCATGACTTTTGGACTTGAATAACAGAAAAAAAGGAAAAAATGGGATATGAGAGAAGTTAATAGGTTGGGCTGGTGTTAGGGAGTTACATTTCCTTTCTTGATGGTATGAACGCAGCTGCACATGTAATGGGCTAGGTACTGCTGAATGTCCCAAGATTATGAAATTCTGTTTAATATGTAAATGTGGAGGGAAAAATTAGCAAGGGATTTTTCTGATTGCAAGGCTGGCTGGGAGACCTTGACCCCCCTCTGAACAGGGATGGTGAGTACAGAGGATGAGCTTTCCTACTCACAGGGTGACCCATCCTTGCAAGGCTGGGTAATTATTTTTCCCTTTCCTTTCCCTTTCCCTTTCCCTTTCCCTTTCCCTTTCCCTTTCCCTTTCCCTTTCCCTTTCCCTTTCCCTTTCCCTTTCCCTTTCCCTTTCCCTTTCCCCTCTTTCCTTTCCCCTCTTTCCTTCTTCCTTTCTTCCTTCCTTCCTTCCTTTCTTTTTTTCTGTCTTTCCTTTCTCTCTTCCTCCCTTCTTTCCACAGAGTGTTGCAAATTCCGTATTTGAGGAACAGGGGTTGTCCCCAGGGAATAAATGCCATAATTCTCTGTGCTGAGCTCTAAAGTCCCCCTCAGACACTTGGACAGGTGGAAGGATGAATTCACACAAGTTCAAGATATTTATGTGCTGCTTTAAAAACACACAATAAAGGTTTAAAAGGCCTGTAAAGCTTGACTTTTCATTCTTATAAAATCTATGTAAGGTATTTAAGAAGGTGGAGTGATTCAGAGTGAAATTCAAACCTAAATCTAAATTTTCAAGTGTAATCACACCCAAGCTCAGCACATAAGGCCTGTTTTGTTGGGGTTTTTTTTTCCCTGAACTACTGGTGAAAATGCCAAGCCAGCACGGCCTCTGTTCCCTGGGAAATGTTGTGAAAGTTCTGATTTAATTTAATTTCATTCCTATTTCCCAGAAACTGGAAATTTACTTTCTGAGAGCACTGAAAACATGCTGTTTACTAATGAAATAAATAATAGCAGCTGGGAGGCCGAGGACAGCAATGATTTCGTAAGTGGCTGCCAGGATGATGGGGAGCTTGTGGCTCAGAGCAAACCTGCTGCCAGCTCTGTTTTCAAAGCAAATGCTGGCTCCAGCTCAGCTCAATGCACACGGAGCCTGGGAGCTCTTGGTGCCACGGCTTCATCTTGAAAATCAGCATTTCCATGACTGCAGGAGGAAAAAAGTGAAGGTTGCTACCTGAAAAGAGGTTGTAGCCAGGTGGGGGTCGGGCTGTGCTGCCAGGGAACAGGGACAGGAGGAGAGGGAACGGCCTCAGGCTGGGCCAGGGGAGGCTCAGCTGGGACAGCAGCAGGAATTTCCCCATGGAAAGGGTGCTCAGGCCTTGGCAGGGGCTGCCCAGGGAGCTTTGCAGTGCCCATCCCTGGAGGTGTCACCTGGAGGTGGCACTCAGAGCTCTGGGCTGGGGACAGGGTGGGCATCGGGCACAGCTGAGACTCGATGGTTTAGGAGATCTTTTCCAACCTAAATAATTCTACAATTGGGGCTGAATTCAAAAAGATCTTAAAGCCCAGTTCCAGTGCCTGCCATGGACAGGGACACCTTCCACCATCTGCTGCAAGCCACAACCTGGCCTTGGACACTTCCAGGAATGGGGTAGCCACAACTTCTCTGGGCAGAAAAAAAAGCTGATAACCAAAAAGCTCATGACCTATTTCTATGACAAGGTGTATTCTGAATAATATATTTTTCCACTTCTCTGATGGTTCAAGTTTTACCAACCATGAGACCAGCCTGCTTCAAGTCTTGCTCCTTTCCTCAGTCTCTTGGGCCTAATATTTGATAATTTTTCAGTCCCTGACTCATGCTAATGGCCCACACAAAGATGAGCCAGGTGAACAGGAATGTCCCCTACAACGATGCCAGATATTGAAAACTGGCTCTGCAGCAATGAAAGAAACTTTTTGATTTTATAGGGACACATTCTTAAAGCATTTTAGAGTTTACACTTTCATTTCAGCAGGCTGGAACAATAACACATCACTTCCTGCCAAGGCTTGGTGAACACAGACAGGGTTGCCGTTATTTACATGAATTTGCATAATTCACAGACCAAGAATCATTTGATGCAGGGATAAATGATATAAAACGAGATAAGCTGCAGCAAAACTTTCAGTTCAGCTTGTGGTCATCCTGGGGCAGATAGGGGATTGTATTTTCAATATTTGTTTTCAGATTATTCCCACAGCTCTCCTCGGTGCGTGTGCTGTGTTTCCTATCTGCCCTTGGTATCCAACACTTCCAGATAGACCCAGTGCAGAGAACAAAGCTGCTTGTGGTGGTTTTTAAATAAGTGAACGGTGCATGCACGTGTTGGTAAATTTTTTTTTGCTTTAAAAGTACCGAGGTTTTGACTTCTGGAGGTGGAATGTGGTCCTGCTTTGCTTCCATCCCACTCAGAGCAGGTTAATGCTCCGGAGGCCTCTCTGCTTAGATCTCCCTTCGTTCCCAAAGCCCTGCCTCTGGTGTGAGGTGATGGATGCCTGGAAATGAACTGTGGGGGGATTTATTCCGGGAGAGGAGATAAAAATAATTCAGCCTGTTTCTCTTTGCCCTGAAATGTTGGACATTTTGCATGAATTATGAGCAGCCAATGCGTCTTGTTCTCGAGAGGGTCAGGTAGGGAAAAGGATTTGAAGCTGGCAAGATAAGCCTTCCCTAGAAACTGGGGTGGACTTACACATCCAGAAATAACCCTGAGTTTTCAAAGTCTGGAGGGCTGTCCAGTGATTTAGGAAACAAAAAAAATTCCCTGGGCCACGAAATGCGAACAAAAAAAGGCAGCGCTTTTGCAGAGCAGCTAAATTGAGAAGCCAAAAGAAAGTACCAGGAAAGGCCATTAGAGAATAGTGCCACTGGAATTAAATAGATAACTTGGGAGGCAGGGAATTTCCCCAGGCAGGATTTGGCTGCCTGCCTGCCCCAGTAAAGCACTTTTTGACATTAAGGCAGTAGCAGAGAGAAACTGGGACTTCCAAAGGCAGTTTATCTCCATTTGTTCCAGTCTTATTTTCTAATTGGCCCGGACTTGGACCATTAAAAGAGCTGACAAATGCTACAGGAGTAAGAGTATTAGTAACTAATGCACTTAATGATCTTGAATAGACTTAATACATGAGGAATGAATTCTCCTTTTATTTCACAGGAGTGCAAAGGAGCCTTGCCATAGGCACTAATTGCATTTCATTCCATGTTAGGGCCCATTCATCCTACCAACAACTTGGATAACAGCCCAAGAGTAAATGTGATTCTCTCTGGAAGTGTTTCTTCTGATCAAAAACTTCAGATCCACAAAACTGAAAATATTTCTGTGACATTGCAATGAGTTTTTAATTTTTTTTTAAAGTTTAATCTTTAAACAACCTGCTTCTCTGACTGTAGAAATTGGCTCTCCAAAACAAGTTGGAGTACAGATGGATGCAATATTTTTATTTTGTGCTTCAGATGATACCATATGCCAAGCCTTAGGAGGTGCTCGGCTGCCAAGAAGGTACAAATAGAGATTTACACAAGGTGAAACTGAAAGGTGAGACTGCCACGTTTTCACACAGCAAGGCTCAATGAAGTGTCAGCCTGTCCCCAGAGAAATGGTGGCTTCTCAGTTGAGAAATTCCAGTTTTGCTTTGTGTCAGAGCAATTTCCCTTGAATTACCTTCTCTGTGACCTCTCAAGGTAACTGGGAGTGCTGTTTTAGCTGTGGGAAGACGTGGGGGATGTTTGTGAAGGTGGGTAATGGCTGAGGGTTCAGAAAGTGGGTAATGGCTTCAAAAATTCACAATTTTAAGGTGGGTAATGGCTGAGGATTCATAAGGTGGTAATGGTTTCAAAAATACATGTTTTTGAAGGTGGGTAATGGCTGAGGATTCATAAGGTGGTAATGGCTTCAAAAATTCGTATTTTTGAAGGTGGGTAATGGTTGAGGATTCAGAAGGGGCTTGGGGACCATCATAGCCTTTTCAGAGCACATCTCCTGCCAGTTTGTGAGGCAGTGAACTGCTCTGATTTTCACCTCATACCAAGCCCATGGGCAGCAGATGCAGTGTGATATCCCAAGTAATTCCCCGGGCTGTGGGTATGGAAACACTGTTCAGAAAACAGGAGGAGTCAGATGATCTCTTTGGGGGCCAGGAGGCTCTTTCAGCTTTCTCACAGGAGGAGCCACAGACAGCTGAGCCATTTCCATGACACCTTCCTCCATCTCCCCTGCACTCACCTACCTCGTCATTCAGTGGGGTTTGTTTGCAGCCCTTTCCCACGGCTGGGATGGTGGTGGCAGGGCTTGGGAAAGCAGTTAGCCTACAATTTAGAGTACCCTGACCAGTCCTTAAAAACTAAACCTGTGAACTGCTTCTGCCCCCCACCCCCCCACTCTGTAGCCCTGGTTTAATATTTTGGTTTTTTGAGAAATTCCTTTTCCCAAGCGATTTTCTGTAAACAACAGAAATGTTTTTGTAACTGTACTTGTGTTTATCCATTCTTTCTCACAGGAGAGGTTTCTTGATGAACATCTGTTTTAACCAATGTGATTGAAGAGGTTTGCCTTTGTCTCACCAATCAAATTGGTATGTGTAAAATACTATATAAGAGAGTCACATCTCAAAAATAAGGATTCACTTTTTCTAGCCTTCTGATCAAGAATCTGTGTCGTTGTTTGGTGCTCAACAGCGATACCACTCCCCTGTGTTTTAATTTGAAACGATTTTCTGTGCCTTGGACTGGCAGTGTGAACCAGTGTGGCCCTGGTGGCTCCAGGAGAGATTCACTGATTTACACGAGCTGGGGGTCACAGGATTGTAAGGGTGGGAAAAGTCCTTTAAGATCATCGACTCTGACCTTTAACCCACCACTAAACCCCTGTCCCTGAGCACCTTTTTGAACGCACCCAGGGACAGATCTGCCAGGCTCTGACAGTGACGACACCAGAGTGCTGCAGACGCCAAACGAGAGGATTTAAAAAGCTATTCCTTCACTGGGCACTTTTCCCTATTGGTCCCTAATAGAGTACATGTGGTTATTACTGAGAGTGGGGGTTGTGCAGCCTGGAGAAGAGAAGGCTCTACAAAGACCTTCCAGCACTTTCCAGTACCTGAAGGGGCTCCAAGAGAGCTGGACAGGGACTTTTAACAGGATCATGAAGTGCTAAGAGAAAGGATAGTGGCTTTACACTGACAGATGGCAAGGTTTAGATCAGATACTAGGAAAAAAATCAGTTTATTAAACATGAAATAAGCTCATCCTAACCTCTGTTTTACAACATTAAATATGTTTCTTCTCCAAATTGGCAACTCTTATTTTCTGTTAGGTTTGGGCTATATTAAGCTATTAATTATTAGTTTTTGTAGCAAATTCATTATCTCCTCCTTCTTCAATACTTCACTGCAATTTTGTATTATGCCTCTGCTATTTATTGGCAGGTTTCCTTTGGCTAGAGAAAGAATGGAAATAGAATAAAGGAATTAGAATTGTAATTCGCAGAACTTTAAATTATTTCTTGAAGGGCTGAGATGCAAAAGTATTGCAATTTGCTAAAACATGACTTAGAAAAAGTTGGGAAAATGTCTAGGTAATTAGAGCGACCCAGGCTTCCATAAGTTCCTTGGCAATATCACAGTTAGGAATTAGGAAGGATATGCTCTTCCCAGCGATAGAACCCTCCCCCTGGAGGTAAAATATTTCCACGGTGTGTGATCTGAACGTGACGTGCAGGAAAACCACACGGGGCGGTTGGACAGGCGCCACGTGGACACGGCATTTTCGGGTTATCACCCGGTGCCAGTGACCAGAAAGATGCTTCCAAAAATCCACAAATTGNCCAAAACATTAAACCAGGGCTACATATGAGGAATTACTACATCTTCCCAGACCCCACCATAGGTGTGGGGGGATGTCCCCAGGGGTTTCCAGCAGGAATTGGGCTGATTTGAGGAGAAATGGTCACTCTGCTGCTTTCCCTCTGCGGTGTGTGGTACAAGAGATCCTCTCCTGTTACCTGTTCATAACCCCCATCACTCCCCAGTTTAAAAATGCAAATCCAGAGAGACAAAGACAGGGACTCTGCCTGCATCTGCGATTAAAAGGAACACAAGGAGAGTGACTCGGGACCAGGATGCTCATGCTGGAAAATGCCTTTTCCCCTGAATCTGTGTAAGCACACAGCTGAAGCAGGATTTTTGGCCACCAACTGACTGCATAATGCCCTTGGGGAGGGACCTGTCTGCTCCCAGCAAAGCCAGCAGGTCCTCTCCATGGCCATGGGAGAAGAGGAAAGCATGGATGTCTCAGATCTTTACTGCAGTCATCAGGCCTTTACGAATATGTGTTGTTTGTTGCTTGAATTTACAGCATCTCTCACGTAAAAGTGTGCCAAAATGCTCCCCTGGCCTCTCTGAGAAAATAAAAGCAGATACTAAAAAAACCCCCGAAACATGCCCCTGCTGAGGGTGCTGGTGCTTTGGCACAGAGGAAAAGTTAAAGGTGGTACCCAAATGAGTAATGCCAGGAGGTGCACAGGCAGAACAGACACGACCACAGCAAGATTTAAGTTTTGCTGGAGGTCACACCTACAGCAGCAGCAAAAAAAATAAAAAAAAATTAAAAAAAAAAATCAGTTCTTATTTTCTAGTGCTGAGGGTGAAACCTCTGCTTGCACAGCTCAACTCTCTCCCCTGCAGCCTTGCAAAACAGGGTTGCCTTGTTTCTGCTGTGCCTGAGCAGAGGAGAGAGCCCCCAGGGCATTGCTGAGGGCCTGGTCTTCATGGGCAGGAGCAGCCACCAGTTTCTGAGTTGCCTGTCATTGCTGATGGAAAAAAAAGTGCCTCTTGAAATGCCCTCAAAGTGGTCTCTGTGTCACCTGGAAAAGAGGGAACAGCCCTGTGGATTGTTAAGGCTGTCACTTGGGTCGGTTTCTTGCACCCCTGAGCAGGCTGCTGCTTTACCTGGCGTGTTCTTCAGGACGATTCTGTAACCAGAATAACTCCAGACTCCTCCCCACACTCTCTCTTCCACCTGCCTCGGGTTTTTTTTGTGCATGGCAACAGCCTCGGAGTTCAGAGGTGCCTCAGGGCAGGAATACAGCTCAGTTACCAGCAGTGGCTGTAAAATGCACTGATAAAGCCGAGCAGATGATAAAGTGCAAACACAGGTTACCCCAAGTGGCCTTGTGGGGCCACTCTGCCATCGGTGACGTTGTGCTGACTGGAGACAGCCTCCTGCAGTCAGAGAGCTGAGAAATTCCACTGGCTCTTGGCCACTTCGAAGTTTTCATCAGCATGGCCTACTGGATATTCCCTTTCCCAGAATTGTGGAACCACAGAATGGATTGGGCTGGAAGGGACCTTAAAGATCATCTCGTTCCATCCCCCTGCCATGGGCAGGGACACCTTCCACTGTCCCAGGTTGCTCCAAAACCCATCCAGCCTGGCCTTGGATACTGCCAGGGATCCAGGGGCAGCCACAGCTGCTCTGGGCACCCTCCCCACCCTCCCAGGGAACAATTCCTTTTGTATATCTCACCAAAATTCCCACTCTTTCAGGTTGAACCCATAAATTACCTCCAAAAACAATCTGGCATGAGCACAACACCCTGTTTTTCCAGTCTCCAAGAAAAGAGGAGGGACAACCACAAACCCAAACATACTCTTCTAGATCACAAATTTGTAGAGTTCATATTCCCAGTTTGGCACGGGGAGCAACCTCCTTCCATGGGTTAAGGCACAGCAAACAGAAGGTGTGAGGAATGGCTGGGGGATGTTGTTAGCACGTGTGCCTGGCACTTGGGAAAGGAGAGATGAAATGTCTGACTTGTATTTTCCAGTCATTTTTACCCCCCACCAAAATAAACCTCTCCTTGTGTAAACAGAGGTAATTAGTTAATCCACATACTGCCAGTACCTGCTTTGATGCAAAATCAAACATTGTCCTGCATCCAGGGGATTTTTCCTGTAATAGAAACAACAACAGAAGTGATATATTCAAGTCCTGTGAAATGGACTGGAACATTTGGCGATGCGTGCAGGTCTTGGAATATATGTTTTACTGAGACTAAACCGAGCTGAATATAATATTTTGGATTACCAATCTCACACACATTTAAAAAAAAACCAAAACAAGTCCCCCTCCCAGAAAAGAGAAAAACAGTGGAATGTTTATTGAGCAACTGTCTTTGCCCCTCAAGTCAAAGGAGGTTTTGTACTGTCCACCTGCAGATCTCAACTCTCCTCCTGCTTTGTGATGATGAAAGCTTTTCCACTCGAAAACACAAAAAGGGCATTTATTGCTTTTATGTGCAATCGCAGACCTTCCTATGAGGAATTTCCAGGCGATACAGTCAAGATACAGAAAGCCCTCAATTTTAAAAATAAATAGCAGCCCCCTATTTTTTTTTTTTTTTTAAACACAACAGAGCAACCTCCAAAGAGCTGAAGGAGGAAACCTCTTGGTGCCTGCACCTTTTGGTGCCTCGTTCCTATGTATACAGACGATGCTGCTGCTGCGTGGAGACCCCGTGGTGTGGCACTCTGGCTGTGAGCCCCTGCTGCCACCCTGGCGCGTTGTTCTCGCACCAACCCGATCCTCTCCAGGATCCCCTCCAGTCTGTGTACTCCTCAAACCCGAGATATGAGGAACTTATGCAGCTCTTGCTGCCCCGGCGGTGTAACCGAGGAGTTCCTCAGCTGTTCTTTGGCAGCAGAGATAGTTTAGTGTCACCCTTTCATTAAAACTCTCCCTCCTTTTTTGAGGCAGGAACAGTGACTACTTTGTAAGGCTCAGAATGTGTCTGATGAAGGAATTTCTTATAGAAGTGCGGGGTCCGGGTGAGCTCATTGCTGCTCCCGCTTGATCTTGGGTTGTCACTGGCACTGAGGGATGCCAAGGATTTGCCACAGGCCCGTGGGTGGCAGGAGTGCTTAGCCAAGCAATTTCTGGGCTAATGCAAAATTAGTGAGTCATATAAGCTACTTCTTAAGAAGATCAAGCCTCTCTGGCTCATTAAAATCCAAACCGAGTGGGGAGAACCCAGACAGGACAGTTCGATGAGTTGGATGGGCTCTTACGACATTTATTTTGATACTGTAAAAACTACGGCCAAAAAGTGACCCCGAGCCTCAATCTGGAGCTATCTGGGGATATTTGCCCTAATTTAACCCCAGCAACCACTAAAAAGCAGCACCTGCACGTCTCTCTCTTGGCCAAAAATCTGGACACAAGCCTCTTGTGTTAATTCAAGTCTTATCTGCAGGATTGTAAAGTCTGCTGCTTCTATAACCCTTTTTTTTCTTTTTTTTTTTTCTTTTTTTAATAGGTGTTAATGTTTCTGGATACACTTTAAAGGAGACTTTACAGATGTATATGATAGCACTTACCAGCACATCTGCAATTGTAAACCAGGCATGCCCTGCAAATTGCACAATCCATCACTGCTATTACTAAGCCCTGATAAAACAACTGCTTTTGTGATAAGTATTCAAGCCCTTTCATATGTTACTTGAGTCAATGATAAAAGCTGCAGTTAAATTTTAATAGGGCATGTTTACAAAGGCATTTTTTAACTAATGCCAAAATACACAATCTGTAGCCTGTATTTTTGTACACCCCAAGGTGGAGTCTAGGTTATTTTTATGGTAAACATATGGAAGCTTGTTTTACTTACTATTTTTTTCCAAATAAAGTTTTCTTTTTATTTTTCTTTTTTTTTTTCTTTTTTTTTTTTTTTTTCATTAGACTGGGCCTTTTTGTTGATGTTTTCAGGCTGTTGGAGGAATTGGAAATGATGGATATATCGTGACTAAGTTTCTCCCCCTTTTTTGGAAAGATAAAGGGCTGGCATGCATTCATGGCTTTACTTCAGTTAAATATGAAGTGTACAAGAAAAAAGAGAAAATTTGGGCATATGGCTAAATGACCTGAATCTGACAAGCTTTTTCATGGAAAAGGCATTTTTACCTGCTGGAGAACTTCTGAACCTTTGCCCCAAAATAAAAACACCAGGTCCCCAGGTCCTTTTCTGGGGAAATATCATCTCTGGTGTGCTATTCCTGTATTATTATTAATTTTTTTTAATTGTGATCCACATTCAAAAGGATCAAAAATAAATAATCCACAAAAATCCCTTCTCCTGGGGCTTGATCCAAGGCTTATTTCAGCGGAGGAAGACCTTTCTTTGACTCAGCGGATTGGATCTGGACTGAATTCCTGCAAAAGCAAAGAACCTTCGAAACTCTTTGTAGAAGTAGGAAGAGCCATGCTTTGGAATGAGGAAAAGGGAAGGGAAGAAGGGAAAGGCTCTGTAGGATGCTTTGGCTCTCACTTAAACCACACTCTGAACTCAGTGAGGCAGCAGCACCTGAGGCAGGCACCTGTACTGAGCAGTTTTTAACCTTGCCTCCCTATCCTGATGGTTTGTGTGTAAACCTTTTGTTCCCTGCCCGCAAGGTTTATCACAATATTAACAGTTTGTTGCTGAGTGAACGAGTTCACAGGAGATAGCGCTAGTGAGAGGAAAGCGCGCCGGTCCTAAAAGCCATAAAAAGTTACAGCTCAGGCCTGGCAAGTAACTGTGGTGATGGATGAATGTTAATGCACAGGGGCTCGAACTGGGATTCACTTCCAGCTTGATCCCGTGCCTTGTGTGGGACCCTTTTGCACCACGATGGGACTGAGAGAATTCTGGCTGCTGGATTTTCACAGCATCACGGGGTGATTGGGGTTGGAAGGGACCTTAAAGATCACCTAGTTTCACCCCCTTGCCAAAGGCAGGGAAGCTTCCGCTAGATTATTTTTATTTAATATCTATGCTCGCTGTTTCTTTCTCATTTTGAGGTTCCCTGAGCCTGCCCAGGCTTTGGGGCCACAAGGCTCTGTGTACTTTCCTGTTATCCCTGTCTGTGAGAGCAGAGGATGTAATCTGGGATGTGACAGTGTTCCAGACCCAGGCACAGTTGAAAAGGGTCTTTCTGGGGCCCTGGGCGTGTGACACGTGTGTCCCTCCACACATGGGCACAGTCCCAGAGCAGGTCACACCACGACTCAGGGGTGCAATTAAACAGGCATGTGCCTGCTCATGGGGTTGGGGCCAAAATTCAGATCCTACTGGCTTAGCAAGGGGTAAATTTGGCCAGTGTTTTTACCAACCCTATGACATCACATTTGCTTGACCCGCTGTGACTAATGTAATTACAGCCTGGGATGAGTGAGGCAAGGAAAATAGGATAAGAGAAGAAAGAGGTTGCGAGGCAGTGATGAGACAGAAGAGTTAACTCTGGAGGCAGGTCCAGCAGCAGTCCAGAGATCCGGGGAGATGGTGGCAAGAGGTGGTTTTTGAGAAGAGGGGCGACCCAGATGTGTTCCATTTCCTTTCCACCTGCAGTCACCAAGTGAACTGCCCACACCAAGCTCCTTCTGCCAAGCACAGGGAGAAATGGGCAACTTAGAGGCTCGGGCATCCTTCCAGTCCTAGACAACTATCTGTTGATTTTAAGGAGAATTTTGAGCTAAGACGTGAACCTTCTTAGATGACAAAATGGTTTAGGTGACATATATTCCATAGAAAATCACATAACACAGATGTAGCCCTGATTTAATGTTTTAGTTTCTGGGAAAATCCTTTCCCAAGAAACTTTCTGTAAACAAGAGAAATGTTTTTGTAACTATACCTATATTTATCCATTCTTTCTCACAGGAGAGGTTTCTTAATGAACATCTTTTTTAAGCAATGTGATTGAAGAAGTTTACCTTTATTTCACCAATCAAATTGGTCTGTGTAAAATACTATATAAGAAGGTCACATCTCAAAAATTAAAGTTCAACTTTTCTAACCTTCTAATCAAAACCCTGTGTCGTTGTTTAATACTCAACACCAACACACAGGAGGGAGCCAGCAGCTGGGACTGAAATCTGAATTAACTTGCTGGAGCTCCACAGGCCCCTTGGTCCAAAGGTGATTGAGACTGGCATCCAGAGGTGTGGAGGGAGAAGTGAAGGGGGAGGAAAATGGTTGGGATGAGCAGGAAGGCAGATGTGCATCTCTGGGGCAGCAGAATTCCACCTCAGGGATCAGCAGTGGGGACGAGGAGCCACCAGCCACAGAGGGGAATGGAGAACCAGAGTGAGAGGGAGGATGGAGCCAAGTCCCAGGTGGTGTGTGCAGGGGTGAGAGGAGATGCTGAGCAGGAGGGGGAATGCTGGGCAGGGCTTTTCCCTTCCCCAGGCACGACAAGGGTGTCTGCAGGTGCCCCATAACAAAGGTTCTCTTCAGGAGCTCTGGTGACTCACACTCACAAACTGCATCCCAAAACCCACCTGGTTCCTGAGCTTGCATGAGGAGAATCCACTGAGAGGCTTCAAACAGATTTCCAAGAGGTTCAAAATTCATCAGGAATAATAGATATAAATATAATATATAAAGGGATATAAAGGAACCCCCGGACCACCATGAGAAAACAAGTATTTTTAAAAATACCTCTCGAGTTTCATTAACTTTATGTGAGGATGGGTTACATCTGGCCAAAGAGGAGTTCAGCAGTTGTGAAGACCCTGGGAAAAATATGTAAAAGCAGATGAGGATTCAGGCACAAACCACTGTTGTTACTGAATGTGTGGCAATATTTCCAAATATAAATCACATTTTAAAAAAAGGCAAAAAAAGTGCTGGGATTTGTTATATATATTGGTGAACCAACATTTTCCTAGGAATGTGTGAATGATGTTGTGGCAACCAGGCATAGGTCTGAAGCCATGGAACCCGTAATTGAAACCATTCTCAGGGCTGCCCACTCCACCTGCCGTGACAAACTGTGACATCAAAGCTTCCATCAGCCTGGAAGGAGCGAGCTGAGGAGAGTTTCGTGGCCTGGTGTCGTGGTGACAGAGACTGAAAGCCACAGGCCGAGAGTGGCTGTGAGTGATCCCTCTGGGATGCTCCCTTTGCCAAGATGATATCACCTGAGTGGGATGGTCTGGTGCAACTCCCACTGGTTAATTCTTCATTAGCAGCCATTACACGCCTGATAAAAACATCTCACACTGCCTGTGGCAGGATGTGGCCTGAAGTGTCACTGAGCCAGGCAGGTTACACGGACAAGCCCTGTGGAGTGGAAGATTTTTGGGCACGTGCTTATAGCCCTGATTTCATGCCTAAGATGTTTTGGTTTCTGAAATTCTTTTCCCAGGCGATTTTCTGTAAACAAGAGAAATGTTTTTGTAACAGTACCTATGTTTATCCATTCTTTCTCACAGGAGGGTTTTTTCTTGATGTCCCTCTGGTTTGACCAATGTGATTGAAGAGGTTTGCCTTTGTTTCACCAATCAAATTGGTCTGCGTAAAATGGTATAAAAGGGAGACACATCCCAAAATAAAAGGAGTCATTTTTTCTAGCCTTCTGATCTCAAGAGTCTGTGTCACTTTTAGTGTAAAACAGCGATACGTGCTTGCTCTGAAAAAATGCTGCAATGCCTGACCACCCTTTGCTGGCAGGCAGCACTGCTGGGATGGCAAATGTACTGAGGCCACTGCGTTGAGCAGGATGCTGTGATGGGCAGCACAGGTCTTGCTTTGCTGTGGAAATGTAAATGTGAGCACAGGAGGGGAGCAAAACCAGACCAAGCAACAAGACACCCACCCTGGAAATGAGGCTGATGCGGATTTCAATCAGCTGAAGTGGTCGGGCCTTTCTTGGCATTGTGTCATCCTCCAGGACATCATCATGTCAGGCTCAGGGCGTCGCTGTGCTGGTGGAAGACCAAGCAGGATGAGGCTGGGATAGCTGGTGTAATTTGTACCTGAACTCAGATGACCTGGCCAGAAAGACTTGAAGCAACAGGATTTTTGCTAAACATTATCTACACTTTTGTGTCTGAGTTAGCAAATGGGCTTTGGGCTACTTTGAAGTCCCTGCAGCGACACGGAACGATGAACAATCATGACAGTAAAATGCTCCTGTAAAATGACAGCCAGAGCTCTCAACCACTGGTTAAATCCCCAAAGAGCAAACTGTGTCAAATGCTGTGGGCAGACTCTCCTGGCAGCTGTCAGGCTTTTAGTGGACAGGTGATATATCCAAATATTGTGGTGAAGATCCCAGATCCAGCCACTGCTCTTCAGTGTGGCACTTCCAGGACCAGACACCACTGCTGGTTGAAGCAGCAGCCCCAGAGATGTGACCATCTGAAATTACAGAGTGATTTCATCAAACTCAGGACTGGACTTTGCATATTCCTGCATTCCCATGGGCTGTGACACGTGTGTGGCAGCTCCAGTTAAAAATTGTTTCCACAGGTGCCACCCGCTTGTGCTTTTTGCTCTGGAAGGTCTCCATTTAGTCCTTGATATATTGGCTGGGATGCCAGGCACAACAGGAACTCTTGAAAATTCTCTAGGATCTTGCAAAAGTGCATTTTTTTTTCTCTTGTAGTGCACAGTTCCCAGTCAGAGGTAGAAATTTTGTATATGTTTGTACCTGTGGGGGTAGGCTACATATACCGTGAAGCTTCTGGTCTTGATGAGATCAGAAGAAAATGGGAACTGTGCAGCCAGAAGGCCAGAAAAACAAAAAGCAAATAAAAGGAATGTTATATTAACAAGAAAATCAAATGGTTATTCAAAGTAAAAAAAATGTTTTGAGTTTGGAGCTTTTGAGTTCATGCTTCTTTTTTTTTTGTAAGTTTGCAGTCAACCGTAGTGGTCTTGTCTACTGTAAAATTGAGTGAATAGAAGCTTTTTCCAGTTGTTTTTCCTTCTGAGTGATGAGAAGCAGTTTCCAGTAAATGAACAGCAATCAGCTGCTGAATCATCACTGTTGAGCAGAGGTTTCAAAACCTGAGCCAGATAATTGTGTGAGTGCTGCTGGCACCGTGTTCCTGCTCTCTGACTGACAGAGCCAACCTTGGGCTCACCTTACCTGGGCACGTGGTTTCCTTGGCTTTGGGATTTGCTCTGGAGTGAAGGCTGCCAGGGCCAGCCCCAGGAGGTGAGGAATGAGGGACCTGTAGGTATTTGTCAGCCCATTCAGAGAGGCAGCTCAGCTAATGTTCCCTTCACTTGGCAGCCTTTCCCTCCATATGCCGAAAATATTTACTCTGAAGAGAGGAGAACTTCAGGCTGGCTTTGGTGCCTGCAGTCAAAAAATAACAGACCTTGATTTCAGTCCTGTCTTCCTAAAATGGGCAAATATGTGACTAACAGAGGAAAAACAGTAACTAACAGAAAGAGATGTGCATTCAAGTCTTCTCCTGTGGAATCACAGAATGGTTTAGGTAACAAAAGACCTTAAAGACCATCTCGCTCCAAACTGTGGGCAGGGACACCTTCCACTATCCCAGGTTGCTGCGAGCCCCATCCAACCTGGCCTTGAACAATTCCAGGGATGGAGCAGCCACAGCTTCTCTGGGAAACCTGTTCCAAGGCCTTTTTTGTCGTCTGTTTTAGGACAAGAGGGAAGATTCAGACATTCACACCATGAGAGTGTCCAGCTCATCTACTCCAGGCTCACTTCAAAGGCAGTGGAAGGAGGCCACATCCTCCTGCAGGGCAAGATTTGCTCCATTCCCTGGTGAGTTTGCTGGATGGGTCACTCAACTGGAACCAGCAGCGGCCAGAAACACCTGTGAAATGACATTAAAAAAGCATCCACCAAATGTCCCTTGTCAGGTTTAGCTGGGATAATGTTTTCCTGAATCCAGGATCTGCCTCTTTCTGTTAAAAGATGATTTTACTGAAATGCATTTCTCTGGGGGTCCCTTTTCCAGCACCGTCAGTGAAAACTTGGTACCTGCTATCAGAAAGATTTCCTGGGTTTTATTTGTCTTTAAGGGAGATCAGAATGTGACTCAGGAAAGGAATTTTCTCTTACAAAGTCCCCCTGAGTGGAATTTCAAGGTGTATTTGTTTATTCATTACGGTGACTTGATACCTTCACTCAACCTCCTTTAAAGTCAGTTTTATAAGTTGTAATCCNAATGTCTCAGAGATGGCAGCGATAGGAGAGACACAGCAGTGCCAGAACTTGGGCTCCGAGTGACGCAGGGAGGAGCTTGATGGAGCGTGTCCTCTCCTATCAGAATCTCAGGCGCTGATAACTTTTCCCCCCATAACATTTTTTGACACTGTGAATCGGGGTGTTTTTCAGCTGTTTGACATACAGAAGTGGGCAGACTTCACATTGCCAGACTGGAAAATCCATTTGCTCTCCACTTCTTCATGTGGTAGAAGTGAGGCACAGATTAAGGAGTGAAGACTTTTTTTTTCAGGCTGTGAAAAATTCAGTACAACTTAGAAACATGAAATCATTGAATAGTTCGGGTTGGAAGGGACCTTAAAGATCATCTCATTCCATCTCCTACCATGAGCAGGGACACCTTCCACTAGTCCAGGTTGCTGAGTCCCGTCCAGCCAGGTCTTGAAACACCTCCAGGGATGGGGAGTCCACAGTTTCTCTGGGCAACCAGTGTTCTAACACCAATCTAAACTTCTTGCTGATTCCAGAAAGTTTGAATTAATTTACTATGAAAAACAACAGCAAAGAAAAAAAAAATCCAAGAAAAATGGAAAACTCGGGTTTGGCACCAGGGTTGCAGAGGTCAGAGTTAGCGAGGTCACAGCCATGCTGGTGTTGGTGTCTGTTGCACACGGGAGGTGATGTCAATAGGAAAAGGAGGTGGAGAGATCAGACTCTAGGAGGAATAGGCGATGGAGGCAGGTGAGGATTTAAAGCATGAGCTGGAGGTGACCTCTGCCCCCAGTGCTGACTCACAAACCAAGCCTGTTGTTNAGAAAAATGGAAAACTCGGGTTTGGCACCAGGGTTGCAGAGGTCAGAGTTAGCGAGGTCACAGCCATGCTGGTGTTGGTGTCTGTTGCACACGGGAGGTGATGTCAATAGGAAAAGGAGGTGGAGAGATCAGACTCTAGGAGGAATAGGCGATGGAGGCAGGTGAGGATTTAAAGCATGAGCTGGAGGTGACCTCTGCCCCCAGTGCTGACTCACAAACCAAGCCTGTTGTTTAGACAGACGTGACACGGTGTACACTGAGCGGGAAAAATACATATCTGTGAGGGGTGTTGTGTGCAATCCCCACGGATTGCAGCTGCAGCCTTACTCATGGACATCATTGACAAGGATGAATAAAGTAATCTAACGAGGGAAAAAGCCAGGGAGCAGCTGGCCACTCCTCGTGTGTGGCTGCCTTGCTTCACTGGGAGGAGCATCCCAGGATGGCAGCTTTCATTTCAGCTTGAGATCCAAACCAAGTGGGAAAGGGTTGTGGGTTTGGCACCAAAGAGGATGTGCTAAAGTGTGAAGGAAGGCAGCAGAGTGTATCTGGGGCTGTGTGCACTTCCCCTTGCTGTGAAATTCAGGTGGGGACTCCTCAGTGGTGCCTGTAGGGCATGGAACATCCCCTCCTGAAACCCATCACCTCCTCTACCCATCCCCAACCACCTCTGGCCTCTGCTGCTCTGGGCAGAGCTGCAGTTTTGTTTGTGTGTTTTTGTTCCTGGAGCCCTTATGTGAAACCAAATTTTCCTTTTCCCCATCTTTTTATCTTACCTTTTTAAAGTGTGTTTTTGTTTTAAACAAAATCTTACATTATTCTGCTTCCCCGTAATTCCAGGACTTGGGCATGGTACATTTGTGGGCCTGAGAGCTCACAATAAGATCAAGCTGTAAAAAAAAAAAAAAGACAATTCCAGGAAATTTTGTACTGTAGAACTCTAAGTGGTGTTTGCTAGGACATGGTCCCCCTTGTCACCACAGAAATTCAGATGTATTTCCTCACTCTTCTGGCAGACACTGTTTATGTCTCCCAATGTTTTGAAAGGAACAGCAATTAACAAAGCTATTTATGTGCCTAAGTAAATTAAAGAAAAAAGCTATGTCATAACATATTTGTTGTATCAGCATCATCTGCTTAGCCCGGATTTTTGAGCAGCGTTTGCTGGGAGTGTTTTTTGAAAGATCTCCAGAAGATGTGGCTGTGTCCAGTGGCACAGGAGACCTTTCTAACCCCGGGCTGAAGCAATTCTTGTGCCTCCCTCTGCCTTAAATCACCTTTATCTGATCTGCTCACGTTTACAAAAGGCTCAAGTGCCTCTTGAGCCCTATCTGGATGGAGATAAACTGCTTCTGGGTGGAGTGCTGGTAGGAAGAGCGAACTTCCTCCCCTCCATAGATGGCTGAAATATATAATCTTTGGGAATTAAAGGCTCTAATTACCTCACAGGGAGCTGTGTCCATGGGAGCACTTCCCACAGAGGTGGAGGAGAGCCAGGATGCCTCAGCAGGGACATCTCCCTGGATTGTGGTCTGGATGCCCACACAGGGGCCAAGACCCAGGGAAAAGGCAGGAACCACAGGGTTTCATAGGAAAACAGTGGAAATCACCTGGAAAAGGCAGTGCATTTCCCTTTGTAATTTTTTTCACCACGCTCCCTTGTTAGAAAGCCGTGGGGATGTGGAGGTTGTGGCATTGAGGTTGCACCATCCAAAAGACAGGAAAGGTACAGCTCTGCTGGTTTTTGCTGATTGCTCACCTGAGCTGTGAAAAAAGAGTGGAAGAAGCGTGGCCAGCAGGCCAGGAGAGAGAATTCTCCCCCTGTGCCCTGCTCAGGTGAGACCTCACCTGCAGAGCTGCCCCAGCCCTGGGGCCCAGCACAGCGAGGACGTGGAGCTGCTGGAGAGAGACCCAAGATTAAAAAAAAAAAAATTGAAATGATGATGACCTAAACAACACCATGGCTGGCTACCCAGTGGGGGAGGTTTCCTTGGAGTTCAGTGCTCCAGGTGAGCATGCCCAAGGAGAAGAAAGGCAATTCCATCCAGAATAATCAGTGAAGGGTGAAAATCCTTCATCCTGAAAGGAAAACATCACCCATGTGGTGCTGTGGGTGAAACTCAGCCTGGCTCCTGAGTGGGCAGGGACAGCCAGACCTGGGATGCTTCTGGTGAAGACTGAGGTCTCCCAGTGCCTCCAGGAAGCTCAGACATTTCTCCCTAATTTCGGTGGTGAATTTGCAACTGGCAACAAAAATGAGTTCTGGCCACCTGGGTCTAGCACAGGCATGGACCAGTCAGGGCTACGCAGATGAAAGCTGTTGTGCAAGTAGCTGAAAATGCCAAAAAATAGCAGTGTTTGGGTAAATCTTTGTATTTGCTTACAGCTTTTGTGGGTGTTTTCAAAGCCTCCAGGAGATGCATATGGGCATTTCTACCTTTGAGCCAAGCTTGCCCTGCTCAGGAGAAGAATCATCAGGAGAAGAATCATCAGAAGAAGACCTGGTTTTGTGTTGTGCTGGACACACAATTTGCTCCCTCCATCTTTAGCTAAATCTGAGCAAAATGAAGATAAGCACCCAAAACACGAAATTCTTTGGGCAAGGATATTTTCAACACTCACACCCTTTCTCCTCTTCCTCTCAGGTCTCCTTTTAACCTTTCTGGTGGGTCTTTTTTGATTTCCTCCAAGCTTATTTAAGGACAGGCTATTTTTTCTCCTAGGGCAGCAGAAGACAAAGGCCGCTTGTCATTTTTTTTGCTTTTAAAGGGACACAGTGTCTGTTCTTAGAGTGCTAAGGGTTCAGGCGCTCGCTGGTTTTGGCTTTCCAAGAAAAAACAAAAAAATAAATCACTTGCGAGCTAAAATTAATCCTGGGAAATTTCAAACCAAGAGGAACATCCTTGAGAAAGCCAGAGCATAAACAAGGGGTGAGAAAACAAACATTGCTTTGAATGCTGCTGCTTGTGATGTTACCCCGACAGAAGGAAACGGGCCCAGGCTTTAATGGATCAAAAGAAACAAAGGACTGGCTCAGCTTCACTCACCAAACCCAGCAAGCTGTGTGTGCTCAGCCACAGCTACAAACAGCCTATTTCTTTCCTCCTGCAAGGAAAAAGAATGTCTCGAGCACCTATCATTTATAAGCCATGGTTTCTGAGGCAGGGGACAGGTTTTTGGTGCACATCAGGGTGAGCAGGTGGCTTCATTGCATGGCAGGTTCAGTGAAATACTCTGGGACACTGGTGGCACTCAAAAGTGCATTTCAGCAGAGTGCTGAGGGCACAGCAAGTGCATTTAAGGTTGTGGATGATGAAGGGATTGTGTTCGCCTAAAAGGCCATCAGCCTTTTTGTAGTGCCAGCATGGTTTTTTATTTAAATACAAAGACATAAATATATTGCATAGCAAGTATGTAATACAACAGAAATATACATATCACTTAAAAAAAAAACCAAACAAACCAAAGATGGTTAAAAATGTTACAGCTCCCTGTGCAGCCTTGGTGTGAACACCTTTAGTTCTGTAATTGAAGAGCATCACCATAAGTACACTGCTTTTTTCCACATGCCTTGGCCTAGTGGAGAGCACAGCAAGGCTGGTGGTCTTAAAAGACTTTTAAGAGTCAGGCCCAATTGTAATATTAATTTTATAACTAACAGTCAAAACAACCACTGCTGTTAAACATGGTTGCACAAGCTCAAATGAAAGCTCTCTCTAATTTACCCAGAGCTATGCCATATATCATGTTTTATACTGGTTATCATCAGCTACCCAGTTTGTCCAACACTTTGGATGTTATTACTTCAAGGAGGGGCTGCAGTGCTCCATGCCAAAATTGCCAGTCGTCCTGGGTTGAGACAACCATTAAACTCCTGCAGACTGAAGCCAATTTAATTATGAATCATGGATTTTGTGGATTACCACATGCTTACTTAAAAGGACAAATAGCTTTGCTACTACAAGAATAACAGTCTCCCTGAGATCAAAAGCAAGAAGGAAAAAAAAATGCCTCCAGTCATGAAGAACACTCAAAGCAAGTGGTGGCACAAGGATTATATATTACCCATGCATGTAGAGCAAAGCAAACTGTCATTAAATGTTCCCAGGAATGCAGCTGAGGAGTGTTGGCAAACTCAGAGAGCAGTGGAAACCTTGGAGGCCAGCACTTTTATTTTTAATTTTTAAATGGAGTCTTTCTGTTAAGCTCCTTGCAACAGCTAAAGGGAGATGTCAGGCTTGCCTTGGGCTTTTATGAATGTGCTGGAAAATCAGGGTCAGGGCTGATGATCTGCTGCTTAAGGATTTGGGAGCTCAGCACTGGATAGGAGGAGGAGATGGCTGGAGTTTTGCTCTGGCTGACACATCTGAAAATCTACATACTTACCAGCACTTCCCCTAACTTACAAGAACAATCCCCTATTTTAACTCCAAATATTGAAATCCTGCATATCTCCTGCTGTTGGGAATATGGGAGAAGAAACAGAAGAAACAGCTATTTTTCCCCAGTGGCAATATACCCTGAGTGAAAACCTTTGCAGAAAAGGATTGTTGGCTTTTCTGAACGCCAGTTTTCTTTAAAAAAATTACAGATATATCATAGAGTGTCCCTTATGAGCTACACACATGGCTGCTGCAGGGATAAACTCTTTCTATCTGCACAGTCTTCAGGAGCAATGCAGGAGTTTCAGACATTCTTCTTTCCAGGGTCTATTTTAAAAAGATTTTTTTAAAAAATTAATTTAATTAATTCTAAAAAAAAATAAAAAAATAATTAAAGAGCAAAGTAACAAGTGAGACAATTTTGCCACAGGTTACTTGAAGGCACCTCTGATCTGCAGCACTTCCCAGGACCTCTCTTCATGTTTATCAGGACAATAGAAATGCACAGAGACCAAAAGCTACCACTGAGACCAAGGATTTTTTTCTTTCAGTGCTGTGACACACTTCCCAAGAATTTAAGTATCGTTCAGGACAGAATAAGAGAGTGGCAACTTCTCTTCTATTACTTTTTCATCTTGAAAGGAGAAAAGTTTGAGATGTTTTTGAGGGTCCCTCCTGCCCAGTCCAAATTTCACAGAATCATAGAATGCTT
>VYZR01073259.1:2839-19609 GCA_013400675.1 Oxylabes madagascariensis | reverse complement strand
GGAGCGAAGATGGAGGAGGCGCGGCCCTGCCCCCGCCCGGGCCCGCGCCCGGCGCCGCGCGCCGCGCCCTCTGCCGGGCGGCGCCGGGACAGGCCCCAGCCTGAGGGGAGCTGTTCCCGGCTCGGAGAGCTCAGAGACCCCGGGTGTTCGCGTGTGCGGTTAAAAACGCGCTAGAGCCACAGAACTAGTCAGAACTGAACTTTGGTTGTGTGCTCGCCTCACACCGAATTCGCAACGCCGCGTTGTCACCAACCTCCTCGTGCTGCTCGCCGTGCAGTGCTGAGGGTGCTCGCAGCGCTTCCACAAGGACTCCAGGTAATCACAGAATTGCTGAACCGATTGGGTTGGAAAAGCCCTCTCAGATCATACAGTCCAAGCTATGATGGATGCTTGTTAACCAGCCCATGGCACTGAGTGCCACATCCAGGCTTTCCTCAAACGCCTCCAGGGATGGTGACACCACTGCCTCTCCAAGCAGCCTGTTCCAACGTCAAGTCACCCTTTCTGTGAAGAAATTCCTCCAAATATCCAACCTAAACGTCCTCTGGCACAGCTTAAAACCATGTTCTCTCGTCTTGCCACTTGTTATCCGTGAGCAGAGCCCAACCCACACCTGGCTGCACCAGGTGGGAGCTGTAGAGAATTAAAAGATTCCCTCTGCACCTCCTTTTCTCCAGGTGCCCCCTGAGCCTCCTTTTCTCCAGGCTGAGCCCTCCCAGCTCCCTCAGCTGCTTCTCATCTGACCTGTGCTGCAGAGCCTTTCCCAGCCCCCTTCCCTTCCCTGGACACACTCCGGCCCCTCAATGCCCTTCCTGAAATGAGGGGCCCAGAACTGAACACAGAATCACCATCTTTTGAACACAGAATCACCTCTTTGCCCAAGGAACACTGGTCCCATTTAGTTTCAAATTCATCTAAGTCATATTTTTGAGGGAAGTAATTAGTGCAAGAGATAGCCAAACTGGCGGAAGTCCTCAATTAAGGAGGGAATATTTATTGATTGCAGGGAGGACACTGAATCCATCACTTTTTAAATACATTGAGTGAATGATCTCAGTTTCCTTTATCTGCACTATCTAAAAATTCAAATAGGCATTATTCTGCAGAACCTTTTTTGTTTTTTGAGACACAGTCATTAAGTTTAGGAGTTATTCAGGAAAAATTAATGCATATATCCAACTCAGATAGTAAGACAACTGTGTGCACAATGAAATTACTACAGTGTCTATTCCTGTATTTCATACAGTTCTTATTTCTGTTAAAGAACAGAACATCCCTTGGGTGTTAAAGAACCCAAGGGATAACCTACTCGGGTTTTGAAAATGCCCAGGTTCACTTGGACATTTTCCATTTAACAAGAACAATATATATAGCATTTTAATGGACATGGTTGCATCATCTATGATCCTCAGTTTATTTTCTGTTTACAGAAATATTAAATCTTTGTGCAAGGATTGTTCACATAATTTACAAACTCAAAATGAAGCCAGAACTTCGTTGTGCTAGGTGCTGTGTAAAAAATCAGAGTTCCTATTTCAGAGTTCTACCTTACAAAGATGGGAGACAGAAGAGTAGAAATGAAGGCAGAGAGATGGGATGATACATATCATAGATATGAAATCCTGATCAGAGACTGAAACACAAACTTCTGGGCTCTGAGTTCAGCCTCTCCCATTGCTCTCATCAATTATAAAATCCTAGACATTTGCTGGGGAAGGAGAGGTCACCAGAGACTGCACACAGCTGGTCAGGAGTGTTCCAAACTAAGTTTTGTGAGAAAAAATTATGTTTTTCAAAGTGGAAACACTTGGTCAAAGAGGATTGGGTTTAAGGAGATTTTTTTCCTGGCTCTTTCCCAGGTCAGAGAGCCCTCCCCCGAAGAGTGAGTGGCCGAGGGCACCCACCAGGGCTGCGCCAGCCCCCGCTTCACCGCTCTCTTTTTTCCATTGGAAAAATTTTAAAGGTCTCGTTTTTGCCTGTTACAGAATGGAAGATACCTCTTGAAATGTCAAGAGTTTTTTGCAAGTGACACTTCCTTTTTCCTGACTGGCTCTGGACTACAAGCAGTTACACTCTCTTTGCCTCCCCACAGCCCTCGTGGTGTTGTCTTTAAGAATAGCCACGTTTTGCCTCTCCTGGTTAATCTGGAGTTGGAGCATATGGGGAACTGCAGTGCTGCAACTCTTAGCTTAATTTGCCAATGCAGAGTTTGCATTAATGCAGCTAATCCAGCATCTGGATATGGGAGCCTGAACTCCTCCTCCGGCCCCAAGAGTAGCACTGATGAAAAGAAGAGGCAGCACAAGAGGGCAAGAGAGTCCTCGCAGTCCTCCTGCCAGCTGAGTGCCAGCTCCTTTCATCACACATATTTTGGCTTTGATTCTCTTCCTTAGGACTTTCTCCTTCCTCAAAATATTCATATGGATGACTGTATATACCTAAAAGATGTGTAGGAAATGAACACAGAGTGAATATACAGGAAATACATTAAGCAAACCTGCTCTTCTCAATTTGAATAGAAAGGCTGAAGGATGAGACCAAGAAGCAGCAACAGGAAAATAAAAGCACAAAAAAAGAGTGGAAGGCGCTTGGAACTCGGAGTAACCTGTTAGGCTGGGTTTTAGCCCAGATCACTCATTGTTTCTTCGTGTTTCTGCTGCTTGTGATCCTCTTGTTACGTGGATCTCGCCTGCTTGGTGGGGCTCAAAGAAAGCAAACTGGTGCTGCGAGGCCTGGAAGGTTTAAGCCAGCTCTTGCTTATGGATGGCTGGCCCAGCCTAAGAAGGGAAAAACAAAGCTGCTTGAATGACAGCTTGGATCAAGTTCATAATGACCTGGTTTGTACAGGCCAGGTGTTATGTAGATTGGAGCTTGTTATTGTGAAAAATTTTGGCAAGGCTCACGATGCAACAGCCAGTTCCAGCAGAGCTGGGCAGAAAGCCACAGACTACAGGCGGGTCCATCTTCAGCAAGATGGGCAAAGCAGCCACCTCCTCCTGTACTTGGTACCGTGGGGAGCTGAACCAACCTGCCTGCACAGCATCTGGAATAAAGCTTATGCAGGAAGAGAGAACAGTTTCAAAACATGGCATTCCAGGCTAAAAAGCAAAGAGGTAATCTTGCATAAAAACACGGTGCCAAGTTTTTGTCTGTTTCTCAGGGAGCAAAGATTCAGAGCAAAATGGTACAAGGCACCCACTGCAGCATTAATGGAAAGTGAGCAAACTGTTACAGAATGTCCCTATCAATACAGTCTGCATTTCTTAGGAAGTCTTTCATAATACTTTAATAATTCACTTTTTATGTTATATAAAAGTAGTAACTAGAGTAATGTGGATGAAGAACTGTCAAAATTAGGGCTCACCTATGATTTGTTCTCTCAGTCTTTATCATTAATATGCACACTATGATTTGTTACTGAAGCTAGTTGGACTTAAAATTTATTCTTTCTGTAGATGGCCATTTTTTCAAAAGAGGAAGATTAAAAAAAAAAACTTAGGGAAGGTGTCTTGGGTACAATTTTTGTAATAATAATTAATGTGGAACTCAGGAAATAGGAACTCTTTTCATCTATACTCAGCATTTATTCCCGTGCCCCAAGTTAATAAAAGGGACTGTACAAATCAGAGCAAAGCCAGTTAGATGAATAGATCAGGTTTCTATTTTTCTTACAGTGAAGACTTTGTAAGTGTGGTCATAGTGACATTTTTACACCGTACCACAAAATCCAGTACAAGTCAGGAGAAGAAATCTGAACTATGTGAGCTTTACCAGGATGTTCATAAGTTTACCAAATAAATTAGAGCTTTTTCCATATGGCAAGTATGTTGTATCAGTTTTTAAATTGCACTGTGGAAAAGCAGCAGAAAGCCAAGCAGATAACGAAAGGCTGACACAATGGATTTGCAGCCCAAAGGCACAGCTTTAGGTAAGAGTTACATGCAGGCCACGGACAAAGTAGGAGTGGTTACTTGAGCTTTAATGCTCCATGGAGAGGTGGGTTATGAGGAGTTTTGTAAATCTCTCACTGTTCCAGAACTTACACTGAGGTTTAGAAGTTATTTTTAATAGTCTATTACAAGCTGGGATCATGAGAAACTGAAAAAAAGAAATTATCCTCTCATCCTTAGGGACAGTGCCTCAGAAATCGATGCTAATGAACAGACTGCAGCACAGGGAAGCTTGCATTTCCCCTGCTGCACCAATTTTGTGCATTCACAAGGGACACTGCAAGTGCCATCATGTGTAATTAGAATCAGGGAAGGGGAAAAAAGGATATCATTCATTCACACTTCTCATGGTGTCATTTCTTTGTGGCAGATTTAACAGAGATTAAACAGGCATTCAGTTTAATACTAGTCCTATTAAGGACCAAGTATAATTTATTTTTAATTATGGAGTTATCAAGACACCAGCATAATTGATGGCAGTCCTGTTGAGATCATATCCTTAGATGATGACTTCTTTAGCAACAGAAGAAATGCATTCAGGCAGGATATTTATCTTCACCAACATTCTAGTTAGAGCACCCCTCTGTGAATAGATCCAGCGTTGTTAAGGTTGGATCCCAACCCACCACCCATTAGTGAATACAATACCCAAATCCCAGTGTGCATCCCTGCCTGAACCTGAAATAACTTCGGAGCCAGGGTTTGAAATCAATCCTCCCTGCAGCACAGACCTGCGGGGGCTGATCAGGGCCACAGCCCCCTCTTCCCCACAACCCATCTGTCCCTTCCCATTCTTCTCCACCCAAAGGTCCCATAAATGGTGGCAAGTGCTTCTCAAGGGACAAAAAGCTCCTTTTTGCATGACCTTACTGTATACTACAGTTCAAGGCACAGGTAGTAGAGGGTGTAAATTGGAATCACTTGTCCCGTTCAAATATCAAGATCCTGTTGAGTGTTATTTTTGAGAATGCAGGATCAGACCTTTTGATGCCAGTGATGGGTTGAAGAAGGAGGAACACTTACCGAATAAATAATCACTACAAATTAAAGCACAGAGCAGAACTCCTACAAAAGACCAATTATCTTGCTGGATAGAGCCCCCGGAGCTTAAAACTGTGATACCTTTGTTAATGTCTTAAGAAACACGACAGTTGTAGTTGTGAGAAAGTCCTTTTTAAGTGCCATGATGTGCAGGTTAAAGAAAAACATGAGTAGGGTGCAGCACGAAGCAATGCATCTGCCGCCTATTCACCAGCCATGGCAGGGCAAGAAAAGCTGCGATGGAGGCTCTTCACAAGCTATTAACCTTTCCTGATTGGAGTCTTGCTTTACAGAAAGAGCAGCAAGCACCTACTCAAAGAAGCGTCTCCCTGCAAATAGTAACTGGCAATAATTTAGCAGGTGGGAACCTGTCAAGTGTTAAGGTTTTTTTGTCCCAACACACTGCTTATTTAGTAGAAAAAGTGATAATAAAAGATAAAGAAGGCTCATGCAAGTGACTAGTAATTAGATTTGAAATCTATCGGTGACTATGAAACAGAACACTAAAATTAAAGATATTTTCTAATCATTATGGTTTTGCTTTGGGGTTTTTTTTCTCTCTATTAGTGCTTCTGTTCCACTGCTTTAATTAAGTGTTGAATACAAGGTAAGGGATTTGCTCTACACAATCAATAATGGCATTCTGATGCTGATTTTAAATTGACTTGCTATTTTTAACGTGCTGCTTAGTTATTGCCTATCATCCTTAGTCACGCCTAGGGCTCTGCAGATACACGCCAGCACAGGAGGCTCCCAAGAAGGACTTTGTCTCAAGGAGGTTGAATCGTGTTCCATTCTTCTGGGGATCCATTGAAGAGAGGAACGGTCCCTCCAAGCATGCCAGTGGTGGTAAGCACTTTTTGCATGTCTGCAGAAATCTGATTTGGCTCAGCCACGCTCATAATGAACGGCTTTCACTTCCTACCATACTTTACTGGATTTGGCTGCTTTTATCTCGTGAGTGTCTTACAAAGCCAGTACTTCTTACACCACGAAAAAATCTACCTTGATAATACTACAGATTCATGGTATTACAGAATGGTCTGGGTTGAAAAGGAACTTACAGATCATCTCAATCCAACCCCCTGCCATGGAAAGTGACACTTTCCACTAAACCAGGTTGCTCAGAGCTCCATCCAGCCTGGCCTTAAACATTTACCTTGATTCAATTTATTATTTCAGTGAACTGCTGTTAAATTCCCTGTCATGTGTGAAATAAAACATGAAATAAGAAAGTGTTCATTCTATAAATGGCTGCAATTTTTAAGACAAAAAAAACTTAAATTATAGAAAAGAAATTCAGAAAGAACAAACAGAAGTTCAGTCAACAGATTAATATTCAGCCACATTTTTCAGAATATTTCTCTGATTTCTGTTGTACTAGAAAGCAGTCATCACTTTTTGCCTAAAGAACCAAAGATGAGAGGGATGTTCGGCACAGCTAAGAGCCTTCCCTTCATACCAGGTCCCTTTGCTTCTCCAGGGGCTACCTGCTTAATGACTAAACATCACAGCACTCTCCAGAATTTGTATGCACCTTGTGTACCTTTGAAAAGCACTTAGAATACCTGAGTATAAGTCCTCTCTGTCTATACATGCAAACACAATAAATGCATTATACACAATTTTCCATCACCTTATCAAGCTTTTCATAACTTTCTAGAATTGCACTTTTCTGCAGTTTTAATAGAAAATAACTTACTAAGTTTTACCAGTTTCCAGTGGTCAGGATTCAATTCAATAGTAAGGATTCAATTCAAACATCATTCATATCAATGTAAGTGGGATATATGTAGAAAAGAGCCGAACTAAAGTTCAAGAACAGCCACAAAACATTTGAAACTGGTTTTGCTACATTTTTAAAGGAAGATTTAAAAAATAATCCCCTGCGTTTTTCTTCCTCTGTATTTAAGGGGGATAGTGAATTTGTCTGACACTTCCAGGGAAGCCAGGTGTTTAGGTTCATTTCTCCTGAAGGCTTGCTTACTGTGCACATCATTTCCCACCCAGGCTGTCCTGCCAGAAAAACACGGCACCCTCCTAACAGCATTTAGGACTTAGTTCAGTGTATTTGCTCCTCTTTTTTTCCATGACAAGTCATCTCCCACTTTAATAAATCCACAAAGCCATCCTATGCAGCACACTCAGGAGCAACAGGATGGGGATTAATGGACGCAAACCCTTCTAAAGGCAAAGATCATGTGGTGTTGAATGCCTTTATATTACTGACTGATTAAGGCAACATTTACTACCTTTATTATTATTTTCCTGCCTCTGAAATCCTCACCTCGTTTTTCTTTCCCTGCTTTGCAGTTATTTCTTTTCCACTTTGGATGCCTATAGAAGTTGAAACAGTTCACTTGACTCATGGTCTTACTAACTGCTAAGTTCTAAGTTTCATTTTTGAATGACATTTCTGTAATTTTTTTTTTTTTTTTTCAAAAACTATTGTAAAAGACACTCTGTAGTCCTGGAACTTACATACATATGCTGAAATATCCCTTCACTAGACCCTTGGTTTTCAGCACCACATCAGACAAATCTACTACACAATCTGGGGGTTTTTTCAGATGCCAAGAAAAAATACAACTATTTTAGGCAAAATCTCATTGCTTCCTAAGGCTATAACTAACTGCTGGTAGAACTCTCTGAACTTTTTATTAGTCTATGCTGAAGCACTGCAAGATTAGTTATAATTAACTGTCATCATGTCATTTTTCTCCCAACAACTCGGATTAAAACAAAAGAGGGGGAAAAATCCCCTAGCAGCTACCATGATTAAAATGTCTCTCTTTGTTTCCCATCCCAAACTTCATTTTTAACTCACAGGGGTCACAAGCTCTTCTCCACATACATCTCAGTTTTCACACAGATACCTGTGCCTTGCCTACAACACAAAAATAAGCGTTTTTAACAGCAGCTGGAGAGTCAGTTGTTCAGAAGCTTTAAGCAGCGTAAGACAAATATTTAATATTAAGTAAGTGCTTCCTTTCTAAACCATTTACACCCCCTGGTGTAATAGTTTGGTGGGTACCTCTTGCTGATTTATTCATTTATATTGCTTCAAGGAGCCTGTTAGAGCCTGTAGGCACACATTCAAAAATAATTTAAAAGGACATGAATTCATCAGTGAGCCAAAGAGAACTAATGGTAGCTCACCAGTTGCAATCTGTGCTAACTAAAAATAATATAAAATTACCTACAATTTGGGGTTTTCCTAGTCTAGCATAAGTCTCTAAGTTCTGCAGCAGCATCCTGAGAGTTAAGAGAATCCATATCTCCCACCTCTATGATAGGTGATAGCTTTCACCTAATGTATCACCCATGACATGATAATCAGAATACAAATGTTAACAGCAGTTACTATAAAGGTATACTTAAATGAAGTTATTTTGAGCAATCACTAACTGTGGATTTTGTCACTTTTTGGGGGCACCACAAACCCCTAATATTTACAATTCCCATGTGAACAGATTTTATTTATTTGGGGTGGAAATGGATGGCATTGCAAAAATGAATGCAATATTAAAATAAGTTATATTTTATAGACTAATCATCTACTTTCAGTTAAAAATCATGCTCTAATGTTCATAATTCAATTATTCTGGGGAATCAGGAGAGAAATGATCACACAGGAGGGCAAGGCACTCATGCAGTCCCTGAATAATATCTCCACTGCCACCAGCACAGAGAGAATATGAGGCAGACCCCTGGTTGGATCAAGTAATACATCTCTTGTGCTAAGGATCAGAAAATACAAGCACAAAAAATACAATACAAAATACAAAGTGAAAAAGATGATATTTCTCTCAAAGTTCCAAACTAAGGGAGATTTCCCCCCCTTACTTCTGTTTCATGTGACTCTGAGCTGTAGCTGGGAACTGAAGTGCTCTGTGTAAGGTGTGAGGATTTCACTGCCTTGTAGGAGGAAGCTCCTACCAGAGCCAAGGTTTCATTTTGCAGTGTGGGCAGGTAAGCCACACCATACACAAGCAACTTCATTTCTTTGGGATCAGCTCTGGGACATGGCTTAATTCCCTCTCCCGTTTATGCAGCACAAGCCTTTCCTCACCAGTCTGAAGGGCAAAACATTCCCTTTCTGCAGTCTCTCTGCAACCTTCCAAAACTCATTACTACAAAAACTTACACAGTAAAAATACGATTTACACAAAATTTAATGAAAGATGCAATGCCAAAATATTTTAACTGGATATCAAGAAGTGGGGAAATGATACATTTGCTCAGCTTTTGTGCTGTACTTGTGCATTTACTTTTACTGAGTAGATGAGGTAATGCCCCTCACTGACTGGTGATCTCCTGCTCTGAAGTTAAATGACATTTGTAACACACACATTACGGTAGTTTCTGAACAAAGACCCACCAAAGTATAGCTGCATCTCTTGGGCAAAGCACCTGAAGAGGTGAACCAATGAAACTGGTGCCAGTGTGTTTTACACAAGATAGATAAATTTATGTAAATCCTCATGTGCTTCCAGGATATGGAAAGGCATAGCACAGCTCTAATACTGTGTCCCTGGGTGAATTGATAGGACGAGGGGGAATGGATGTAAATTGACAGAGGGCAGGATTAGATTAGAGATTAAGAAGAGATTCTTCCCTGTGAGGGTGGTGAGGTCCCAGCACAGGCTGCCCAGAGAAGCTGTGGCTGCCCCTGGATCCCTGAAAGTGTCCCAGGCCAGCTTGGATGGGGCTTGGAGCAACCTGGGACAGTGGAATGTGTTTGGAATGAGATAGTCTTTAAAGTGATTCCAGCCCAAACCATTCAGTGATTCTACGGTTATCAGCAGTGGATCTGACTCCATCATATTAAAGGAGGAACATCCAGACCCTGCCTTTCATGAGCAAATCAAAGCTGTAAAAAGTTTTATCTATCAATAAAGCAAGAACAGGGTCAATGCTATCATTCATTCAAACATGAATGAGAGAAACTTAACTATATATTTAAATCTCAGAAGCAAGTGATGAGGAATTTCATACCTGGAATGAAATAAATGCTCATAAAAGTCCCCAAAGGAAAACAGACAAAGTGGGTTGCTCCCAGCTGCTCTAGAGAAGTAATGGCTTTCTTTACCCTGTCAGACATTTTTTGTCGAAGACTTCATTCCTTCATGACTCCCTGAAACTTATTCCTAGTCTTCAGAAATCCTTCAAAACCAACTTTCTCTTTTCTGAGCTGTTGATTCAGTTAAAAAATATTTGCTCCTTGATAAATACTTTTCCCATCTAACACTTCAGGCTGCCAGCAGCTGCAGGAAGCCCCAAATTGGTTTTATACCTTCAAACACTCCCAAACTGCCAGACAAAATTAAAGCAGCCTCCACCACTCTGTGTCTCCTATGGTCCTCTCTGAAACCCTGTGGCCAGCAATGGGGTCTGACTGGCATCACCTTAGCAAGAGAGTAAAACAGTGATGGTAAACTATTGCAGTCTGTAAGGGGTGATCCACAACAGGCCACCAACTTCTCTTTCACTTCACACCATTTTCAGCTATAATACAACAGTGCCAAAGGAATTTAAAACATTTTTCTTTTTAGTTTTGTATCTAGAACGACATGAGCCCAAATGAAAATAAATCAGAGGAAACTCAGTGCTCCGCCAACTCCTACAAAGGGCACCTTGGCTTAAATTGACTGAAGTCTTAAAGAAAATCTCAGACTTGTGCAGATTTCATTCCTTCAGTTTCAAGAGCAAACACAGTGAGGAGAAAGGGAATGGGAAGAGGAAGTCACAAGCTGTTCAGTTTACCAAATCCAGACACTAACAGTTTCATGTGGAGATGTCCAAAAGAGAATTTTTTTTCTGAGCCGTTAAATGTTACTCTAAATTCATTCATGCTCCTCTTTGCAGGCAGATCAAATCCATGTAATTGCCAGCGAGTGCCCATAATTTGATTGATGTCTTCTCATCCATGTAGAAATCTGAAAAGGATCCTTGTAAATGATTAAATATTGGATTCCCGGCAGCAAAATGAATGAAAGAAAAATCCTTACCTGGGTTTCTGAATGGCAAACACACTGGGCTAGGGCCTGAGGTGGCTGGATTCCAGTGCCTCTACTAAGGAAAACAGAACAAAGGTAGTTTTAAAATTTCATTTGTGCTCACAACCATAGTGGCAGTGAGAAGGCATTTTGACCCTCAGCACAGTAAATTATTTCCAGATCTGACAAGCTCCAGAGAACATTTCCCAGCCTGGGATCACTGCAGCACAGGCTGCAGCAGCTACTGCAGAGGCCAGGACCTGTGCACAGCCAGTGATGAACACACTGGGTGCTGAGAGAGGCAAAAAGGGACCTTAATAAGGGGCAGGGACCCATCTCTAGGTTTAGAAAAATGGATTTCGGTATTATATTCATAGTGAAAACTAAATTCTTGGCCACAGCAATGATCAAAGAGAGGCCATTTGTTCATTTTGAGGGGTTAGTTGGACCCGTGAATTTGAAAGAGGATGGTGGTTATTTAACCAGTGTCTTTTTAAAAGAAAATCGAGAAAAGGCAGAAAACATGAAGACTAATGAGACAACTTCAGAAGACCATTTTTTCTATAAATGATTTATTAGAAAAGAAATAACCTGGAAACTAGGATTCACAATCTTCCAACCAATCATCCATTTCATGTAAAGTTGCTGTCTTAACTTGCCAAAAGAAATCAAGTGTAAAAAAGTAATGAAAGAAATGGCACATTCCTTTTGGACTTAAAGATAGTGTTTAGCTTTAAAAGTATAATCTAAAAATAAACCCTGCTGCTCACTAGTCTCATTGTATACTCAGATCCATTCTTCTTCATTTAATAGGAAATGGATCTAATATCCATTTGACATCCAGTAAATCTTTTAGTCAGTGGAAATACACAATTTTAATAATTGTTAGAAGTGGGTTTTTGCAATAAGGAACTAAAAAAAATCTGGCAATTAAGTAACATGCACAACCCATGTCTTCTTAGATTTGCCTTATTTCCACATCGTCAGCATTGCCTATGTCAAGCTTCCTCAGTGTGAGGCAAAACAATTGTTAAAATGAAACTATGAAATTACACATACTTACAGGAACAGGCAATGTCAACTGCTGTGCCAAAAAGATGACACAATTAATGGTCTAATTATAGCATATTTATAAACCCTTCACTAAATCTCATTTTCTTACGCAAGTGATACCTTTGAAGTTAATGTGACTCAATTTACTTCTCTGCGAGAAGTGGCTGCATAAGGTTTCCAGCTGCAGCATACCTGGAAGGTGGAGTCACCATCTTCTGAAGGGGCAAATGCCAGACATTTATTGGTCTGAATATCAATAATTCTGAGAACTTCTCCTTGGACTGTATTCCACAGCATCCGAGGGCTTCCCTGCAATGCGTAACAGCAACTACAGATTCAACACAGCTTTAATATTCAGGAACCTTCCTTCCTGCTATGAAAATGTTTTGATGCCTACACTTTTCCCAGAGTTTAAAGTTCAACTGCCAAGCATTTAAGAACCTAATCCCAAGGAAGATTGCACAGTTGAGTTATATCATACCAAAATTTAAATAATAGAAAAGATATGCTATAAGAAATTTGTAGGTTGAAAGGGAAAAAAACCTTCCACTTTTTGACAGTGATGTTATTACTGTGCCAAAGGTAGTAGCTCAGACCTGAGCACTGATCCTTAGAGAGTTAAGTCTCCTGTTGGCATTCACTTCATAAATAATCCTGCAGAACAACCAGGCACATCTTGTCTCATAATAACAAAGATGATCCTTCATTTAGATGTCTCCAGGCAGGAAAGAAAGGAGAGAGGAAACCTCATTTATATCAGGTAGCTTCTCTGCTACTCCTAAGTCAGGTATGCATTGCTCATTTAAACGTCTAGGACTGCAAACAGGAGAAAGGGCTAAAAACAAAGGGTGCACCTGGCTGCCTGGGAATCCCTCCACATAAACCTAAATCTTTGCTGGGCTGTCTGCATCCTGTCATCCAGGTAAAAAGAATAAAATAAAAAAAAATCACCTTCTGCTCTTCAGACTGTTCTGGAAATTGTTGTGGGTCATATGAAAGAGCCTGACTTCTCAGCTCCTTGACAGAGTGCAAATTCAGCTGCTGTCTTCTGCAGGGGAGATAATGCCACAGCAGGACATTCTTGAAACACTTCTTCTTTGTGCTCCTATATATGTCACGATTGCACAGATTCTTCTTCTGCAAAGCACTAGCTCACAAAGAAAGGCTACTCAGCCCAAAAAAACCAGGAAGGAACTCTTGCTCAAAATACAGTGATCAATAACAGCTAATCATTAATCAAGGGCCATCATCCCAAAAGTAGATTTGCATGTAGTAAATAAAAGGTGTAATGGAAAATATAGAGCTTACTGTGGCCCAAAAATTCCTTAATCAGTTTGTTACATTTCAGACTGTACCACCACAGTCCACAAATCAAGTGAAGGCCAAGGAGATGGAAAATCCCTCTGACCTAACTGCAGGCTCCAGTGGTGGCAAAAGCTCAACAGTCACATCCCAATAAAACAAAAGCAAGGCTGGCCAGAAGTGGACTTTCCCAGCTTGGCACTTGTCTTATGATCACACCCAAGAGAAAACACTATTTCTATTCATTTTCTCACAATTTCTAGTTGGGCACTTTACTTGCAGGTAAAGTCACGTTGGGGGTGATAACATTTTTCTCTGAAATATCTCTCTTGTAAAGTGAGCTTTACAAGTGAGTGCAGATATTAAATATTTGTCTACAGGAATGGAAGGCTTTCACAAGTAGACCTAACTTACAGTATAATCTTCATCCAATAAAGCTGTATTAGATCAAACAGTACTTGATGTTCTGGCAGCAAACTGATTTGAGTATCACAGCTAGCAATAAACTGAAGAAATTTTTGCATAGGATTAAATAATGTACAAATAATGTCTGTACCTACTTAAAAGATTGAGTTTAAATGCTGTTTAAACTAAAAACAAATTGCCGAGACATGTTTAAGTGCTCCAGCCAGATGAATCACAGTATGCCCAGAACTCCCACTAAATCTATTTTATCCAAAGAGCCGCATGGATAAAACTGACAGAAAAATATGGTGCTACAACTGATCACATCAGTTGTTTCCCAACACTGATCACTCCTTGCTGCATCCTAAAGACATATCTTGGATCATTAAATTCCTTTCAAATACTTGCCTGCAAGTACCTGTCCTACTTCAGAATTGAATGCATGTTAGTTTTAAATGATTTTAAAGGACAATTCAGGATGTAATTTTGTCTGATTCTGTAAAGTACCTGTGGACTTCATATGGAATGCCAAAAGCTTGGATCTCTGGATCCAAAGTGGGTTTTGTCATCAAAACTTCAGCCACCTGGCAGAGTGGGCAGCAGCTGGTGGGCATCACCCTCAGCTGGATGGTCACCTGGGTGTCCAGGACCGAGGGCTTTGCCTGGTTAGCACTGCCAGCAAACTGCCCCTGGCAGGGGCTGCAATGCCGTGCCAGGAAGGGAAAACACAAATCCCTCCAATTCACAACATTTATTTTGCAAAGCAGAATAATTTATCCTACCTTGCAGCTAAATTAAGGGAAGAGTGACTGGGATAGGAATATATCATGATGAAAATAAGGGCTTTTGCTTGTTGTCCAAATTCTGTTGTCGTGTTGGGTTAATGAAGAGAATCTGTGTGCCTGCACCAGGGCACAGCGTAACCCCAACTGCAATCAAAGGTATTGGGTTTTACACCTTCAAGGGTAGGCATAAAATAACAAAGAGTATGGGGCTTGCCCACTGATTGCAGCAGAAAACTTTCAAGGTGCAAGGGGGCATCATTAGTACTTGCAGTGCACGTGCACAAAGAAAGAGAATTAACCTTGCCCACACAGCCTTACCTTTGTCATCACTGGAACTTTGAACAGCTCATTTGTCATTCATCTAAGTGTTCTTTCATCACAATTTTCTAGCAGAGAATTTTATAATTATTTCCAATTACTGTCTATAATATATGCAACTTTCTGCTCTGCGGTTACATTTTACCACTGAACTTTAAGGCAAACATGTTAATTTAAAATCTACTCTGCCGACTGTATGACACATCTACTCCGGGATAGCAGTCGAAATAAAATCAAGCACAAATATTTACCTCATTATTAACAATAGAAAGATTGTAGTTAGGAAGGCATAATAAAATTATCTTGAACCCTGTCAATGTCTATCTGCTTCAAAAGAACTCAGTCTTACAACACTTTTAAAGCTACATGGAAAAGTGTATGGAGCTGAACTTTCTACAGAGTAGCTCCCCTTTTCTGCATAACGCTGCAATAGCTCCTCGAGCTTTGTAGCAACCAGTGAAAGTCATTAAAGAAGCACTTCTTGCCAAACGTGTTTATTTGCCATTGGACAGCCAAAAACGTTAGGGCTGCAATGGACCTGTTTACTCAAGCTGTGCTGTGTGTTGTAATGATGATCATCAGCCCAAAGGACTGCTAAATTAGCAGAGCCAATACAATCGATAAGATCAGGGGTACAAAGAGACTCAGGAAGGAAAGGATCTGCAAAGAAAACTATTTAATATGACACAGCCACCCTCTGCCTCCCGACTCTGTTGACTCAGCAGTTGTAATGGACGTGTCTGATTGAGCGTCTGGGGCACACCTTCAACACAGCAATGGGCAACAGGAAATGGCAGAGCTCTTGTACGACAGCCACAGCACTTCTGGTGAGGTTGAAAGTATCTCCCACTCTGTTTTCCATGGCCTTGAATAGCCAAGGAATTCACAGAGGAGTTCAGAAATGGGAGAGAGGGCATCATTTGTACATCAAAAAGGCAAAAAAGTCTCCCAAGCCATGTTTAAACATGGTAACTAAAACCTTGTATATTTCGGTCTTAGGGAATGTGAATATACTCCTTTTCGTAAGAAGAGAAAAAAAAGAAAACCCCAAAGTAGAATTAAACTGGAATTTTCTTGTCCAAAAGAAAGCAAGGGGGAGAGCGTCTGCTTTGCTCTTTATTTCTGTGGTGCTGGTGTGCTTCTCCTCATAGCCACGCTGTAATGGTAAGTAGAGAGGGGAGCATGTTTCCAAGAAAAGGGCACCGGCGTTTCTCACCTCAATATACACTCATTAACTCTGATTCAAACTCTCCAGGAAATAAAAGATCAGGCTGCAGTTAAAGAGATTTCTCTGCCAAAGGTCAATGAAAAGTTAGTTCCAATGAAATAGTGCGAAACCCCTGTATCAGTCTGCAATTCTCTCAGCTTTGACGGACAGAAATGTCTGGGGTTGCAGGCACATGGTCTAGATACTTTTCGCAGCACAGCCACTAAAATTAAGTCAATATCTGCCATTAAAACTACTAAAGATATAACACAGGATGGAACTGTTAAGCTTTACCCGTGTAGTAGAAATCAGTGGCTCATGTGCACTTCTTACAGTGTCATATTCAGTGTCTTCATGCTATTTTGCTTTTTATTCTATACTTGATTAAAAAACACGTTGTAAACACAGGATACAAGAAAAATCCTCTGGTGTAACACAGACTGAAAGCAGTCAGAGGCTTTTAAATTTTCGCAACTTATTCATTTTTTATGAAATGTATTTTGAAATCTATTGGGAAATCATGCACAATTAACTGCAGTGATGGAAATCACCATTTACAGAATGATATCAATAAATTAGTCCCTCTTAAAAGTCCACTAAAATCATAAAATCTTTCAGGTGCCATTTCAGCTCCCATTAGAAAAGGGCTGGAGGCTGGCATCTTCATTTCTGTTCTGTACGTTTATGATTTACCCAGTCGTCAAAGCCAC
>VYZR01073251.1:0-11006 GCA_013400675.1 Oxylabes madagascariensis | reverse complement strand
AGGGTTCAATGGGATATTGGGAAAAAGTCCTTCGCCATGAGGGTGGTGAGGCCCTGGCACAGGCTGCCTAGAGAAGCTGTGGCTGCCCCATCCCTGGAAGTGTCCAAGGCCAGGTTTGGGGTGTGAGCAACTCGGTCTAGTGGAAGGTTTCCCAGTCTGTGGTAGGGGGTTTGAAACAAGATGATTTTTAAGACACCTTCCAACCTAAACCATTCCATGTTTCTATTGATTCAATACGTATCAGAAGATGAGACAAAATAGATTTTTTATTTATTTATTTGCAATATGTTAGAAGAGTCTTCTGATGTCTGCAGTGACTTTTGTCACCAAAGTTATTAGGACTTTTGAGTATATGGAACTCTTGTGTTGTATAAGTTTGAGCTCAAAGAATGCACTTTAAAATCTTTTCTTGACTGCCCTATGGTTTCTGATAACCTCCCAAAGTTGTCCTGATCCTGGCCACCTGCAGGTTAGGCAGGTATTGGAAGAGTCACAAAGCACTGAATGAAAAATAGAACAATTGCGTAATTAACAATGTGAGCTGGAGAGAAACTTGTTTAAAAGTAGAACATTATGCTGAAGCAGCTGAGTAATAAAATCCTGCCCTTGTAATGCTCTTCACTTTTTCTGTACAGTGCTCTGTCATCTGGCAGTTAGAAAATGCTGTGGTTTGCCTGGGCTAAAATCACATCTTACTCAAATGGGCTATTTCCTTAATTAACTTGGAAAACTTTTGCTCTTTGTTACTCTATCTCGAAGAGGATTGTATCTGGGTGAATCAGAGAGTTTCAGAAGTTACTCTGTGTTCTGCACTTGAAGAGATGACTGACTGCAGGAGAGGACTCTATCCTGCCTATTAATGCTCTGAGCTGTTTCAATGTAGCAAGCAATTTTAATTATTTTTTTTGTCTTTTACACTGTAGAAACGGAAGCTCCAGTTAAGCCCAGAGCAATGTAGCAACTTCTACGCAGAGCAATTTGGAAAACTGTTTTTTCCTAATTTAACAGCCTATATGAGTTCTGGTCCTATAGTTGCTATGGTTCTTGCTAGAAATTGTGCAGTCTCATACTGGAAAGAATTGCTTGGACCATCCAACAGCCTAAAAGCTAAGATAACTCACGCTCACAGGTAACTCAACGACTTGGCCTTGGGCAAGTCAGTGGGATTTTGTCATTCTTTTGATTGAGAAAAGTTTTATGATTTGTTTGTTTGTACAAGTTTGTACAGGCACAGGCTTCTTATCTCTTCAGTTTTGTGCTACAGCTTTTCACCGTTGTTTTTTAGTATGCAAAGTTCACCTGTTTTATGAGGAATGCTGAGTGTATGAACATTAAGTTTTAGGTAGCTGCTTCTCATGTTTGAAACAAAAGCCAATATATTGTTAATTAGTTCATGTCTATTACTTTTCTGTGCTCTCAGGCTGCAGAGACTTGGAAGGGATTTGCAGTTGCCCTCCAAGTAGTTCTTTCCCTTGTTTTTAGCTTAAGGGCACTCTATGGGACTGATGAGCTGAGGAATGGGCTCCATGGCAGTCTCAGCATCTCCTCAGCAGAGAAGGAAATTCGATTCATATTTCCAGAAGGTAAAATGGTACAGTTGGTTCATTGCTGGTCCTGGGCAGGATGAAGTTCTTCCTTGTCCTGCCCTGACTCCAGATACAATTGATTTAGCAGAGGTTGGGTTTGTTTGCTTTACGTGATTGTGGGTCTCTTTATGTATAAGCTGACATTTTCTGCTGTGAAAGGCTTACCAAAACTCTATCTGAAAAACCAGTGTAGTTACAGAGATTGCTTCCACTTTTCAAACTCTGCTTTGGCAATGGAGCAGTCAAAGCCAGTAAATGAGAAGAAATAGGAAGCTATTACACTCCAGCAAGTGTTTCTGGCACTGTCAGCCTTGGAGACTCCTGTTGACTTGAGAAGACTGACTCTTTTTTGGATTCAGGTTGCATAATTACTATTCAAAAGCAGCTGGATGCTCACATGATAGTGCAATTCCAAAGCTGAGTGCCAGAGAAAAGAGCCTTAGAACCTGGAAAAGCTGCAAGAGGATCTCTGGTTTGTGATGTAACAGGATTTGCTCTTTGACAGAAAGGTGCAAGTGAAACTGCTGGAAAGAGGTACCTACTGATACTTTTTGTCAGTTTTATCAGTGAGTTTAAATAAAAGATGTTGCAGTTCCTTACAAACCTTACCCGTTGTGTAAACCATGTCTCTGCTCCTCACCCTGACAAACAAAGCAGGAGTAAAGGTGAGATTTTTAGGATCTTCAGAAACCAGCTTCACACTGCAAGAAGAAAGTGCTAAACATGGGATATGCTGTTTCACTTCTGGCCCAAATGCATCTTCAAGGATTAAGGTTTTCCCCAGATGATCTGATTTCCTCCCTTTTCATAATAGACTATAATTAGTAAAATTCCCTCAGGGACATTGCAAAGAAGTTTGGGAAGTTTCTTTGCCGTTTGTTGTGGGAGAAGCTATAAAACTCATGACGTGTTATTAACTTACTGTGGAAAAGAGCAGCTCACATATAAACAACCTTTGCAAAATGCTGGGTTTAATCATTCTAGAGGCTGCTTTCTAACCCCTGTGGTTCCTCCTTGCAGCAATCCTGGAGCCACTTCCCACTGGACAAAGAGCTCGGGATTACCTGAACCTGTACGTGAAGCCCACGCTGCTGGCAGGGCTCACTGCCCTGTGCAAAGAGAAGCCAGCAGACCCCATGGTATGTGCAGCGTCCCAGAGCTGCTGGCAGCTCTGGGATGCACTTACTTGCTGTTAGTAAGTCCCTGCTTATAGGAGAACTACTCTGTTGGTGAAGTGCTGTGCTGTTTTAGCTGTCAGCTAATGTTTCAAGAAGCTGATTTGTTTGTTAGAGATGAAACAAGGGTGTGTTTTAAGTCCCTAAACAACAAAATCAGTTTTCTTGTATCTGGAAAAACATGGTAAATGTATCTTTATGTTCCTAAAGTTTCAGTCATTCACACCAGTACTTATTTAAGCATGAAGATAATTAATCTGTGTGACAACTTGCTGGCAGTTGTGGTGGATTTTATGTTATCTCATACCATGATCAGGTTTATAATCAACATTGCATTTATCTAAACGATGCTTTTCAGAAAAAAAAGCCTTAAAAATCACTTGCGGTGTTCCTATGAACTATGTGATATACATGAGGCAACCTTTAATGTACTTGGATTGTTCCAGCTTTATAACCTGTTTACTTTATCTATATGTCTGGCACTGTTACCATATAAATCTAGAAAACAGAGATGAAGTCCATTCCTTTGCCCAAACACCAAACCAATTGTATCTATTCCTAACAAATGTGTGTGTTTGGCCTGTGATTTAGCACTCCAAATGATAGAGAATCTACAGTCTCCCCAGGCAATCTGTTTCAGTGCTTAATTATACTTGTTAAAAGCTTTCACTGAAAGATAGCCTAAATCTCCTGGCTCCAATTTTAAGCCCATTACCTTTTTTTCCCCCCTTTTACTATCCCCAGAAGACATTGGAGACAATGTAATATATATATTTTTTTTTTTTTTGCAGCAACCTATTGCATATTTGAAGAGTATTCCCATTTTCTTTCCCTTCAGTCTTCTCTTTACTATATTAAATAATGAATTTTTTTTTTGTTGCAAGTCCCATCTTTCTAACTCATTGTTTTGGCTTCCAGTTAATCTGCATTCTTAGCACAATTTTCTAGTCAATTATGAGGTATCTAACAGTAACTTCAAGACAATGCTTTCCTTCCTTGCTTGTAAGAAAGCTGTAGGAAGCAGCTTTGCTAAAAACATTCTATTTGCACCTTCTTTGTTGTCCATAATGTCTGTGACCTTGTAAGAGAAGGAGGATAATGTTGATTTGATACTGCTTCAGAAATAGATATTGCCTATTGCTTTCAGTTTGTTATCTGCTAGGTGGCTTACAGCGAGACTGTTGGAATGTTTTGTTTTTTCCAGTATCCTTTTCTTCGTTCCTTTCCTTTTGGAGATGGCATCAGAAAGTGTCTGTGCACTCAGAAATACTTGCTGTCAGCACAGAGGTTGTGTCAGCCAGTTCCTTAAGTAATACAGGATAAATTTATTTGGTTCAAATGATTTGAGGATTTATTTTTTTTTCCAAAGGGGTTTTGTGTTTTGGGATATTTTGTTTGTTTGTTTTCCATTTCTGTTGTGGGTTCTTACTACTGTGGTGTTGTTGCTTTACCTGTCCTGGTGCTCTGCTTGGCTCTCCCTTTGCAAACCACCCTTTTTATATGTGGTAGTAAAAGCAGAGTGCTGCTTACCTTCCCTGTCTGCTCTTCTGTCAGCTCTTCACAGTGTGGTATGAAGTTTGTTGTTCCCAGCATTCCAGAAACCAGTCATCAACAGCCTTGTGAAATAAATAAGGATGTGTTAAAAACTTTGCTTTACAAGTGAAGAAATCGAGGCAAAAGGTTAATTTGCCTAAGGCTAGGCCCAGGCTGGAAGATGGAATGAGGACTCAAGGGATTCCTGCCTCCCACACTCTCATTTAAGTACAACGTGCTGGAAAACTTACAAGAGGAATTCCAAAAAGTGACCATGTTTTGGTTTTAAGTTTTAGGTACTGTAAGGTGATTTCAGTGCAGAAGGCTGCCACTCCTAATGAATGATTGCTGGGTGAAGTATCTCTAAGTGTTGTCAGCAGTAATATTTCATTAGGCAGCTTCATGCATATTGTGCAGCCACATTCCAAAACAGAGCTGGCTGAATTATTTGAAGTATGGCTCAAATGGTCTTACACTTACAAAGATAAACAATGCCAGGACAGGTTGTCTTCTAAACATTGTTCAAAAGGTCATTGTGCATTGTTCAAAAGCAATATAAGCTGTGAAGATTTAAAACAACATTTTTTAAAAACAGGTCAACTGCATGTCCAGTTTTCCTTAATTTTGCAGAGCAGTAGGAGAGTATCTGTAGCAGAGGTTTCAAATAACGCTTTTAATATTCTCCTATGCACTTCATTGAAAGCAACAGAAAGCTGAAAGCATTTGGGGTTTGGGTTTTTTGTTCACAGATTTGGCTTGCTGACTGGCTGATTGAACACAATCCTAATAAACCTAAGCTACGACATCGCATCTCTCAGTAAGAGTGTCGGCGGTGAGAGCCTGGTGGAAACCATCTCCACGCGTTCCAAGTTACAGCTGTGTATTGTCATTTTCTGTGTGTCCTTTGACTGTATAACCAATACTACCTAAAGTAAATGCATTTGTCATAACTACTTGTGTCCTCATGGGATAAATTGCCTTACACTTCACCAGGATGTAGTGGTTCTAGTACCTCCTCTACTGACAAAGTGAATGTAGAATTACACAATAAATTTATGGCATTGGGTGATTAGAAAAAGATAATGTTCTCGGTGGGTGTGACTTAGTGCTGTTGTCCACATTTTTCTTCGTTTGTCTATGTGGCAGAACAAAATCATTTACTGCAATGTGGATTCCCAAATGACATCCACCTGGCCTGTGCTTTGCGAAGCCAAGGGGTTTGTTTCAGCAATTTTTTAGCATATATTCTGTTATGAAGGGGAGTACTTGGATATAATGTAGAAAACAATTACTGGAGACATATTAGCAACTTTGGAATTTTAATTGCTGATTACATCACCCAGCTAAGGTTGTTCATGAAGATGATTCACTTAAATCTGATGTTTTTGTCAGAATGTAATTTGAAAGACTTATTTGAAGGTACATTCTATGCACCTTTTCCATCTTGGTGGCAAAAGACTCAGTGACTATAAATAATACAATATATTTTGGTCAAGGACTAAGGTTGTCTTCCGACATTTGTTTGCAAAAAAGTGCTTAATTGGAACAGCTCACTTTAAGTGTGTTTTCTGTGTTCTCCTGCTCCCAAAGGTATGCAAATTTCTGTCGTTTTCCTCAAACTTTCATGTGTTCTGTTGAAGCATTTCACGAGAGTGCTCTTCCACAAGCAACGGGTTAATCCCACACTATCGCCTTTTATGAAGTAAATAAACTGTTTTTTGGGGATGTGGGGCCTTTTAATTTTCTTCAAAGAGTTGTACTTACGCTGTTAACTTCAAGCTTTGTATCTTATGGTTTGACTGGCTATAATGAAGAAACATCATAATTTTTATAATTCTGAAATAAAAGTATGCTTGACTAACACTAAAGAAACAAGCAATTTCATAATTTGTTTCATGAAAACACTTACTTCCACAATTTGAGTAATTATGAGAAACGTAACTCATCTGTCTGTAACATCAGACTTTGTTTAAGTGAATTGTTTAACATCAAACTTTGTTTAAGTGAATTGTTTATCCTCTCAGTGGAACAAAGCACTATTGCCAGCCCATTTATATTTAGAAAGAGGTCCCTACAGTACCAAGACCTAAAAATCTTGGACCTGCTAGGATAAGGAAAAAAAAGAAACCCCAAACCCTCAAATAATGAAAAATAAAAGTATGAGGTGCTTAGAAATACAGTAAACGGATATGTTTACAACCAGTTTATTTTGCCTATAATTATTGTCCCCATATGTGTCTGATTGCTCCAGTTTCAGAACAGTTGTGCTTTGTGGTTTCCTGTGAGCCAAGTAAAAAAATCCACTTTCTGAAGACACCAGAAGCTAAAATCTGGTGAATTCACAAGGCATTCCCCTGCATTTTGTTAGTTACTCTAACATTTGCCTGCTTATTTTGATGTGCTGCTGTTTGATAATAAATACATCCTGTATGTTCCCTTCATGTTATGCATCCTTTGTGCTGGAGTTTTCAGTTTTGCTTTTGTGCCAGAGCTGCATTATATTTCATGAGAATAGGTGGGTCCTTACCCAGGGGGTGGGAGAAAGGACAAAGGCAGCTGATGTTGCAGATGTCACATTTATCACCCACACAACACAGGCTCTCAGTCCTTCAGGTGTTCATCTATCATGGAATTTATTCTCTCATGTTGGAGCTAACACCTTCAATTGCTGACTGGTGTTTGCTTCCATTTTCCTAAGAAAGAGGTGGAAAGAGACAAGTTGCCTTTCTCCCATGGGTGCCATCCTGCCTCACTGTATCCCTACACATAGGACAAGTATTGATCCAGCAGATGTCACAGCTCAGATCCTAAGGAACCTGTATTAATAAGTAGGATGTGAGCAGAGGGTCAGTCCTGGGAATGTGAAGTGGCCGAGCAGCCTGGTCCTGTGGAGGGAGCTGTGACACCACGGAAGAGGCTGTTGGGCATGTGCTGCTACGTTTCTTATGGTCTTCAGACTTTTTATTTAGCCCAGAGTCCTACAGGCTTGGCCAGGGTTATAAATCCGTAGCATAGAAAATGTAGCTTTGGGAAAAACACCCCCAGATTAACTGAAAGATGTCGTTCTGTTCGATGTCAGCAAGGTGAGATATTCTCTGTGGGAAGGAGTAACCTGTCCTCTTCCTCTGTCAAGTCAAAATAATTACCTTGCCTGTTGAGTTTTATTGGGCATTTTTAGCTTTGAGGGAGTTACTTTTAGTTTTACTGCCTGAGTGCTGGAATAGAGCTATGTCCATAAAATGAGCAGTTCAGTCTGCTTCCCATAATTCTGTTTTTTCAACAGAGTTCCTCCTGGAACTTTGCTTATCATATGCTTGCTATCACCTGCACTGGAAGTTGTTCTTGGAGCTATACAGATTGAGCTAGTCTTCAAGTATGTGGTTGTTCAGCCTTCCTGTCTCACAAGGGATTTATTATCTTCAGGAACAGTTAAACTGCCAGGAACCTTGGACATACTTTAAAAATAGCAGAAGCCTCAGGCAAAGGCAGTTTCCCATTGCCTGCATCTGTGAGAGCATTCCAGCATGCCGAGCCTCAGAAATGTATCACTGGTCAGAGCTTGGGACTGCTATTCAGGAGATTGTTTCATAGAGACTTGCAAACCCATGCTTTTCTCATGTAGGAAAAGAAAAGATTTGTGTTTCTTCCTTCACTTAAGCTATAAATCTTGACCATCCTTCAAACAACAGTTGATGAGGGTCAGTGTTCATTCATTCAGTCGGAGTAGTCAGATAATATGTGTTGTTCTGCACAGTAAATGTTGGCAATTTTTGGTGGTACCAACGACAGCTCATCACAAAATCAGAAGAGAAATCATGTCTATTTTGTTGGAAAGACTTCTTGCACATCATAAAAAGACCATCATAAAAAGGTAACTTGCAATTGTTTTTGCTGTGCTATTTCCTTTTAGTAAATTTGTCCTTGGACAAGAAATAGGACTTCAGTCCTCTCTATTACTTTGCTCTACTCAAGCAGACTTGGCACAAACTAGTGTGGCAGTGGCATCAGCACCATCACAGCAAACAGGTACTTTTTGGTTCTGCTGTAAGTGAAACAGGAAAACCTGCGGCTTTAGGATGGTCAATCATGAGCAGCTGCCAGCACCTAGAAACCTCCCCTGGTGTGGAGGAGCTCCTGCNTTGTGTTTCTTCCTTCACTTAAGCTATAAATCTTGACCATCCTTCAAACAACAGTTGATGAGGGTCAGTGTTCATTCATTCAGTCGGAGTAGTCAGATAATATGTGTTGTTCTGCACAGTAAATGTTGGCAATTTTTGGTGGTACCAACGACAGCTCATCCCCTGAAAATATTGTGGTTTTTCTTTAAAAACCAAAAAAATTTCCTTTAAAAAAACAAAATCAGAAGAGAAATCATGTCTATTTTGTTGGAAAGACTTCTTGCACATCATAAAAAGACCATCATGAAAAGGTAACTTGCAATTGTTTTTGCTGTGCTATTTCCTTTTAGTAAATTTGTCCTTGGACAAGAAATAGGACTTCAGTCCTCTCTATTACTTTGCTCTACTCAAGCAGACTTGGCACAAACTAGTGTGGCAGTGGCATCAGCACCATCACAGCAAACAGGTACTTTTTGGTTCTGCTGTAAGTGAAACAGGAAAACCTGCGGCTTTAGGATGGTCAATCATGAGCAGCTGCCAGCACCTAGAAACCTCCCCTGGTGTGGAGGAGCTCCTGCGGGTGTGGAGCGTGTCAGCAGCGTGACTGATGTGTGCAGTCTCCTTGGGGGGACGCCTGTCAAATCATTGTCATGCTGCCTCCCGCCAAGTGACCGTGGGGACGCTGCCCAAGCTCAGGGGAGAGCTTTTTGTTGGCCTTCTGAGCCAGAAATGAGGTATTGTTGTGAGACGGAGCAGTTGTGGGAGAAGAAGGCAAGTTTGCAGACAAGTGGGTGAATGATACTCTAATAATGGTAACACTGAAGGATTGAGAGTTCAGTTCACTGCTTGTGAGTGTTTTAGGGCTGAGGGAGGCGATGCTTTTGCACAAAGATCTTCATGCAGTGCCTTGCTGGGTGTGTTTATGTTTGTCTAGTGTGGCATCAAGTTTTGTCCTTTGAGAACCCCTGACTGGCGCATCTTGCTTAGCTGTGGCGCTGTTCTGAAGCGTGATTATTAAAAAAATAAAACCAAAACACAGCTCTGGTACCATGTCTGCAACTTTGTTACCATCATATTGAATTTATTGAAAAGTCTTTTCACCTGAAATCTGAGTCAGCCTGGATGGATCCTGTTTGGCCAGAGAAAAGTCAGTCTGTCAGCTGCAGACTGCCTGAACAAGTAATCACGTGTTCACTCACCCTAAATTCCAGGGAATTTTTATGTGCAAGAACCTAATTTGGCTCTAAATACTCTTGGCTTTAGTAAACTACTCTACAAACCACCCATGCTTCTTTATCATTTCTTTATAATCAATGCTTAAGCTCTCATTTCCTTGCTAGGGGACAGTTGTGTTTTTGTCATGCTTCCAGTATCTTCATGGATTGTCAGGTTAGGAAATTCTGCTTTTCCAAAAGCAACACCTTATTACTATGCTGGCTGGTGGTTCTTATCTCTCTTAGGTGTTGTAAAGTGTTTTCTTTCTGGGTGGCATTCCTGGTGCTGTGTGAATGAGGCAGTGTTTTGTCCATGTTTAGTTTTGTGTCAGGCCTCGTCTCCCTGTGTGAGAAAATTCCCAGGAGTGTTTAACGGACGCGTGCGGACAAATCTCCTGCACGCCCCATAAAGCACTTTACTATGGGCCACTATAAAGCAGTCATTACAGAGCAGTGTTTAAACTTCTGAGATTAACACAGTCTTTCAATTGCACTTACTTATTTTTATAATGTGTAATTTAGCAACTGAACTGTGAAAAGTTATGGCATAGCAAGGTCTTCCTAAAAACTGTGGTTCCAACTGTGCTTTTAGGTTTCTTCATTGTAAATCCGGAGCAATTCCGTTCTGTTAGTTAAAAGAAAGAGGGAAAACGGGATCGTTTCTGGGAGCTGCTCAGATGATGTATGTGTATCTAAAATGTATGGTCAGATGTTAGCATGGCACGTTTACGGAAAGCTAAGAGCTTGTCCCTGATTTCTCAGCAGCCAGACTTGGACAATGCTGCTCCCTGCATGCAGAACACTTTGGCAGTTGCCATTTTGCTCAGGGAGTTGTGTAATGGTATTTTTGCCTGGATGAAGAAAGTTTGATCAAGCCTCTGATTGAAAACCAGATGCTTTTTCTGTGGCCACCACACATGTAGATAGCCGTGAGATCCTTCCCTGCTAGTTACCACTTCCAACTGAACTATCCCATGAGGCTATTTCAGAATACTTGTTTTCTTCCCAGCTCTTCCATGTAAATATACTGAATTGACCAGCAAAGTTTTGACCATGACTGTCTTTGTTTTGCAAAGTTCTCTTGTAAACAGGCTCTGTGGGGCTTCCCCAAATAGCCCCATCAGTGCAACTGAATGGGAGCAACAAAGGCATAGGAAATGAAATGTCCATTCCTTTTCTTATTCATGTAAATGATAGTTTATCATACTGTTTATTAGCTTCATGTAGTCAGGATCTGTGATGGTTCTTAAGCCTTTTATTGCTTTCTTTTTCCTTTAATGAGCTGCAATAAAACAGTGTCTTACCTGAGTGCTGACTCAGTGCGGAGGCATTCTCCAAACTTAGCATTATTATTGATATTAATTTGTCATTACCCATGGC
>VYZR01073248.1:55178-69091 GCA_013400675.1 Oxylabes madagascariensis | reverse complement strand
GATGCAATGGGCACAAGCCCAAATGAAAGAAATTCTACTTAAAATAAGGGGGGAAAAAAAAAAATCTATTTTAAGGAGGGTCAAACACTGGAAAAATCCACCCAGGGACATTGTGCAGTCCTTAGAGATAATCAAAATCCATCTGGATGATACCCTGAGCTGTGGCTGACCCTGCTTTGAACTGGAGGTTTGAACTAGACAATCTCTAGAGGCATCTTCCAGCCCCAACTGCTCTCTGACTCTTTGCAACTCTGCCATATATGTTGCATTATGTTAAATTGGAAGCAAGGGTAGCAGAAGTTAATGAAGCTGTAGTACATACATAAACTCATGAAATCATGGAGTTATAGCCATTAATATTTCCTCCTTTTTTATTTATAAGCGATTGAAGTCTGTGTCACGCCATTGCCCGTCTCTTTCTATGTCTGCACTGAGTGATAGGAGTAGAAGGCTTGAGGCAAGATTTTTAGAGAAAAAAGCTAAGTCAATTGAAAGCAATTTCTGAAGGGAATAACATCAAAAAAAAAAAAAAAAAAGGAGGAGAAATATTTGAAAAAGAGGGAAAAGGATTGAAGGATATTGAAGATATTATGTTTATATGGCATTCTGGCATTTCTGAGTGTCCTAAAAAAGTATTACACCAACAGTAAGTTGGTGGATAAAGCAAAAATTTTGAGAAGAGGCACAAAGGAAAACCAATAGAACATCAAGAGCATTTGAACTGCTAGAAGGCATTTTCCTTGTGGAAAATGTCTGAAAATCCTTAAGAGAGCTCGTGAAGATTCATTTAAATAGCTGAGCAGCTCATTTAAGCAGTCAGACAAAAGCTTCAGTTCAGCTTTTCAGAATCAGGCTGCTGCTATGGGCTGGTGGCACAAAAGACAAAAGCAAAAATGTGTCATGTGTCCTGACACTGCATTTTGTCAGAAGTTGCTCACAACTGCCTTAAACTATGCACTGCAGTACACTCCACAAAAAACCTTCACTGCACTACTGTGTAGAGGTTAAAGAACAGATAAAGCCTAGACACACTACTTAAAAATAATAAAATTATGATTCTTTGGGAATATACATTTGCTCTCAAACACCAAAGCAAGCCAGAAAACTAGAACTTCTGCTGATTCTACAAACTGCAGAAACAAAATGTACCAGGCACTGATTGCTCACAGAACATCTGACAGCAACAGAGGAAGGAAAAATATTCCCATTATTGATATCATATGCAATATATTGCAATAATGTAAAAGCATTTTGCATTCTGTTCAAGACTTGGCAGGCATATCAGAACAACTGGAGAGTTCTGTTAAGAAGTCAAACTCTCTGCGTGCTATTTTGAAGATAATTTACATGTTTCAGTTTGAAATCCTAGAATCTGATTAACCCCCCTTTCTGGATATATCCACTGGTTTAAAAACTCAAGAATAGTAGGAGCAGTGAGGATGCTGGTGAATAAAAAAAACCAGGTTCCTATTCTAGCAGCTATGACTGGAGGAAGACACGTTAGAGAAAAGCTCGAGTCTAAGATCTTCAGCTCATGTAGGGTTGATCTGAGAGCTATCATAGGCAGCAGTGGTTCTAGGACAAAAACTTGGGAATAAATGAACACTTCCGGTTTTCCTTAAGCATCTTCAAATAAGTTAAAGACACAGGCTTAAGTGGAGGAAAATGAAAGGTTTCAATGTAAAGTCATGATAGCAAGTGATAAAATAAAGGTTTCTGAAAATTTGTGTTTTAAGGAAGAGACACTGTAACTAAATGTGCACAATCAGCAAAGCAGACATACCAAATAGTTCATAGAACCCTTCCTAATGGAAATTTACACCAGAATACAAGCTCAAAATGAACCTTTGTTTTTTGTTTTTGTTTTTTTTGACAATCTAGTCTTCAAAATGAAATTACATATGTCATGACCTTCATAGCTGTTGATTATCACACGATACACATAATAGTAAAAGTCACAGTCTGAGAATTGAAACTAGACATTGGTCTCAGTGGCCTAATTATCCTTTATGCCTCCTGTTTACTGCCTCTCAACAAATAATACTGGATTGTAGACATCAATGTGTAATATGGTCTTTGCCATTATACAAAATAATGAAATAGAGCAGAGCACTGTAATTGTATGTATCAAGTAAAATATGTAATATAATATTAATATTATAGAGAATAATTACATTGTTAAGAAATAATTACATTATGGAAAGTTCTTGTACTATTTTCATTCACTTTTTGAATTATAACTTGTTTTTCTTTCACATTACATTGAATTTGTCCCACACTTTTGGAGATAAGAGTGAGTGAGGGATCTGTCAAAAAGAGAAGGTTGTGTCTGACCCTTGTAATTCCACCAAGAGTTGATAGTACTTAAGAGAAAAAATATCTGGTATAGGGTTTGGAAGCTTCAATTTTCTTTCTTTCTAAACCCAACTATGACAGGCAATAAAACATACTTTGTCTGGATTTGATGTAAGTAATGAACCACTGAAGAAACTTCTTATGCTTGGTCAGTATTAGACATGGACAATACTCAAGAAGGATTAGAAATATTTGATTCACAAAAATCCTTAAACAAACAGTAATTTTCTGTATTAAATGATTAGAATTTTAGTATAAATGCACAACAGATGCCTCTTTATATCTGTTGTTCCTTTAGAAGGAGTGAAAAATGTGTGAATGAGTTTTATGAATTAGAAATAAGTTTTCTTTTGTTCTAAAATAAGATTTTAAACTACCAAAATATTATCCTGATGAGAAAAATGGAAGAGGAAGGGGCTGCAGGGATGGGTATTTATAAGAAGATGATAATATAGTCATGGAGAGAACTGCTGTGGGTGTCTGGGTACATTAAATAACCCCTTACTCTAAGTGACATCTTAGCTTTTTAAAGTTCAAAGCAGTTCTAAGGAAGAGGTCTGTAGTGCAATTATGTTACATTTTGCCTTTTTTTTGTTTGTTTGTTTGGTTTTGTTTGGTTTTTGTTTGTTTGTTTGTTTATTTGTTTGTTTGTTTTTTCCTTCCCTAACTAGAATGGTAGTGTGTCATTTTGGGATGGATCCAAATTTGGTTTAGTTCCTTTAGCAAAAGTATACTGTGTTTGTGTTGGGAGTCTCTCTTACCTTGAACTTTGCTGGATATTATCAACTTTACTGGATACTAACAACCTTTTTATTCTGTATTGCAAGAGTTGACTGTACTGTTAGCATGGGACAGATTGTTATTTTTGCTTCATAATGGGGATTTAATAGGAAAGTATTCACTGGAGAACAATATGGAATATCTTGGGGCACAGAACTCAGCAAAGCGTAAGGAAGATCAGCTGTCTCCTAAAGTTCTAGTTGATATCAAGTGCAGATATCAAGGGCCAAAGGAGAAAAAAAATCAAAACAAAAAACCAAAACCAAAACAAACAAAAATCAAAACAAAACAAAAAAAACAAAACCAAAACAAACAAAAATCAAAACAAAACAAAAACCCAAAAACCAACAACAAAACAAAACAAAGCAAAACACAAACAAACAAAAAAACTTGAAAGAAAATACTATAAAGGAAAGTGTCAACGGCAGAAAGAAGGGAGGAAGAAAAGTAGGGCTGATATACACCTGACCTGACTTCAGCTATCTACAAAGAAAACATCTATCTCTTAGCTGGTCTCCACAGGTTTATTTTAAAGTCAATGGAGGCTTAGCAAATGTCCAGACGTAGGCACTTGGTTTAGGATTAAATTAATTCCCCCACTGATTATATTGCCTAGAGATATGCTAAATACAAAGGGAATCCCAGATAGCTAGCCTACATTTCTACTTTGTCAGAAACTATAGGCAGTGGAATGAATTCTATTTTAACTTTACAGAGAGAAAAAGGTCATCTGAAGAAATTTTCTGGATGCCTTAGAGAATTTTAACCAAAGACAGGTTTACTGTGCTTAGGAGGCTGAAAAATCAGTATTTGCAGTTATGGTTCATAGTTTGTTAAAGCTGCATAGTTTGGGGACTGATGAAGAAGCCAGCAAAGATTTTAAGCAATACTTAAAGGACCTGTAGTATCTCATGTCCTTGAAGGAAGCTGTAAGTGCAAAGCACTTCATGGGCAAAGTTCTGCAAAAGGATCTAGGGTCTGAGTAGGCCATGACAGGAAAACAGAGAAATTGTGAAATGGACCAGATGTGTCCAGTGAAAATCTGCGCTGCAGCATATAAAGTCAAAAGAAATGCAGAACACTTCTCATTGGGAGACAGGTAGAGCAGCCCAGTGAGCTTTCCAGGGAGATTAGAAGGAAAAGTCTTTCAGAGGCATATTAAGAGTTTCCATTAGAAACATAATGCTGACTACTGCTTTATACACTCAGCGCCACTCAAGAAAGTTTCAACTGAGGGACCACACGTAGCTCATCCAAACAGAGAAAATTCCCCATTCATCATCCAAAGTGAAACCCAGCTAGCCATTTGCTGTATAACCAGCCATCCATTTGTTTCATGATGAAATTTTATGTTCCAAGATGAATTAAACCTCCTGGCTGGTGTAATTCATTGTATTGAATGAAATCCCTTAAAAAAAACAGAGCTGACATGGATGCCTCTTTTCTGTTCAACTGCCAAGGAGCAACGGGATGACTAGAGGCAAACTGCATCCTTTAGAAGAGAGACAGTACAATTAAGGCGATGTGGGCTGCCAGAGATATCCCTATGCCAGAGATACTCCTAGGACCGTGCCAGGTGCGGCTGCCCAGGGCCAGATCGGGCTCGGGGGGCAGCAGAGCAGAGCTGCTGGTTCTGGCAGCAGCCGGGCTGCTCTCCACGGCTGTCGGAGGTTCAGCATCGAGGTTCAGGGCAAAGAACACAGGGGGCTTCTCGTGCGCTTCTCAAAGGAGTTCATTCCCCAAGGGGAGCAGTGATGAAAAGCTGACAATCAGCCTTTGGCACAATCCTTTAAACAGGGGAGGGACAGGGGGAGGATACAATTCTTCAACCAATCAGGGGTACAACAGGGAGGAGAATAAGGAGGGGCTCAAAATATGAAAATCAATCGGAAAGACAATGGGAGTGGAAAGGGTCACATGGTCCAATGGGGCGTTGTGGATTAGAGGAATTTCAGGGAGGGGTTTAGGACTGACAGGGAATTCTCCAGAACAAGGGGTAGGGATTAGGGAACATTGACATTATGTAAATGAGGTAACAAGTGGGTCTAGGGAGGAGAAACTGGGAGAGGGAGGAGAAAACTTTGGGTAAAACCATACATCTGAGGGGAGAAATAGAAACAAACCATTCAAAAGGGTTTACAAAAATATGCATAAAGAAAACCCCACCACCACATTAAGGCAATGCATTTGACTTTTCAGATAGGAAATGTATGTTAATTCAGGCACATGAGAACTCTTACCTTTTGCTAGGACCTGTAGGTGGAGGTTAAGAAACTGTATTCTTCTATCTACATATTGCTTCCAGATTAAGTTTGCCAGGCTGTGCTGGTTCCTGTATAAATAAGCCAAGTATTAAAAGGAAAGTGACTTGGTCTCACTATTTTTTTTTTCCTCCAGTAAACAATTAACAAAAAAGTTTCTGCTTGTCTCAGTGATCGGTGTTCAGAGGACTGCTAAGATGACTCTAATAGGCAGCTGGATGACTGTAGATCTTTTGGATGGGCTGTGCTCATTGAAAGATGACCAACCAACTTTATTATTCTTGCTAATTGAGTTGCTGTCTGCCTCCAAGAACATTTCAGGTGGTAAAGTTGGTTATTTCATTTAGCAAACAAGAAATGAATATAAATTAACTGGGAAAGTATCACCTTTTTTTACACTGGCAACAGAAACCTGACTGCAATAAAGTAATTTTCAGTGTTCAGGAAAATAAATTTTTTATACTTGCAGATGGCAGTCTACTCCAAATTGTCTAGTGTTCCAATATTACAGATAATATATCATGAAAATACTGTATTGCCTATTAATGAAAATAATCTAATATTTTTGATTAAAAACAAGAGCAATTAAAATATACTAATTTCAGATTTTTTATTAGACTCACTTTTATTTTTTGGTCCTCTTTTTCTGCATGTATTTTTCATAAATTTGTAAGTGATCTTATTTTGTTGATATCAAATGTAGAGTGGAGGAGGATCCCAAAGCCATAGCTGTGAATGTGTGTGCTGGAAATCCTATAATCTATATTTTACTATCACCAGAAAAGAAAAGAGCAATAAAATAGTGTGATTTATAGCATTACTCACTACCAAGAAGTGCATCTGAACCACCAAGGTTTAAGAAATTCTTGATTCTCACAGAACTTTAAAAATGAAGAAATTGTAAAAAAAATGGATCATAGGAACCTGATTGAAAGAGGGTAGGATTTATTCATTAAAAGATTCTATAAAAGGAAAACAGGTGATTTAAATGACTGTTTCTGGGGGTGGGTTATATTTGTTTTTCTTAACAGTAAGTTGTTGCAACAGTCTTAATAATTTCCATTTTATAAAACCTCAGCCCCTTCATACCCTTAGTGATAATGAAATCTCATTGATTGGCAATATAACTTCTAAATGTGCTGTTTCCTTTATTCATCAAAGCAGGAGATAAAAGCAAACATGTGACTGCAGAGCCCAGTCTCCCAAAACGCCCATCCCTAACACAGCACCCTGGCGTGCCCTGAAGGAAAGCACAAGCATCCCTTGACCCGAACAAAACACTTCTTAAAAAAAAAATCTGCCTTCTACCATCCTTCCTTCATTTTCAGGTTGTCTTGTGGAGAGACAGCTAAAGGGGCCAGCTAAAAGGATTCTCACCTTGGTTTCTGACAGGTTTCAGAACAAGAGTGATTAACAGGCTTGATCTGCACAACAGATGCTCAGAGCCATCACAGAGCAGCACACCAAGCGACACAGGAAAACTGCTTTCATGAGAGATTAGACGATAACACCATGTTCCCATGGAGTTGTTTTTTTTTTTTCATCTGGACTGATCATTCTCCTTTGCAATGGAGACTCCTGACTTCATGCAACTGAAACTGCACTGTGGAATGTCCCTGTCCCTCTACCACTGCCCCCTGAAAGTCTGTCTCAGAAACCAGAGGAGATGAAGGAGATGAAGGTGGTTTTTCTTCATTTCCTCAGGAGATGAAGGTGTTTTTTTTTCTTCACATTTCCAACACTGAATTTCTGCAGAATTCAGGTAAACTGATATTTAAAAATCCTAGGAATATCCAGATCTCTTATGGACATCCACATGCCATGATAGAGAAAGGGAGAATTCCCTGAGCTGCAGCTTCAACTTCCCTTGATTCACTGAGTCAAACGCATGCAACTTAATAAATGAAGACAAGTATACTGAGCCATAAGTTAATTTCATCATTATAGGGCTCTATGAATCCTCTTCTTTTTCTTTTTCCTTCACACTATTTAAATATTTAAAATAAGCATTTTAAGCTTAAAAGTATTTTAAACTTTCTTCATTCAGTTTAGTCTTGATTCTTTGCAGATAATTTGGCACATCTCTGAATAACAGGAATTTTAAATTTTGCTATTGCTGATATGGACTAATCAAAAAAGGGTGAATCCACTAAGCAGTAATTTCCCAGACTAGCAAATAGAGATTGCTTGCTCTAACATCAGTTGTAGAATTGATGAATTTGGAGGAATTTTCTTCCAGAAAATAAAATCTCAGTGGAAGCATAGTATGAAGAACAAAGAAAGGACATACTTTTTACCTCTACATCTTGGGCAAATGATGAAGGGATTTCCTTCCCCTTAAAAATATTGTATTGCCAGGCCTACTAAGTTCCATCTTCAATGTTGTATTATTGAAGTGATTGAAAATAAGTAGTCACAAGAAAATTTTAAACTGTCTATTTGTTTTGCCTGTTTGCTTTTTGTGTGACAGGATTACAAAAAAAAAAAATTAGGTGTTTGGGGATTTTTTAAATTCAAAATAAATTGAACTATGAAGCTTAAAACCCATTTTTTTTAATTACCGTAGTCAGAATATTTTTCCATCTGTGCTTGAAGCCTCATTTTTCATTTTTAATTAATATGATTTTCAATTTTTATTTCACAAATATGATGCATTGAATAACCACTAGTTTTTGTCCAACAGCTCTTTTTCTCCATCCTTCCCCCTTTTTTTTTTTTTTCTTTCTCTATAGCCAAAATTCTGCAGAGAAAGCATTTCGGAAGAGTAAACTTGAAGCATTTCATACTTCTTTTTATTATGCATTTAGGATTTTTTCTAAAATTTAAGGCATTTTTAAAACATTTGTAACTGATCAAGAGAAATTAACTGGGACAGAAAAGTGATAACTGGGATTAAAAAACAGCTTAGAAAAATTCCCCTGGAAGCTAAAAAATGTGAAAACAGAATGCGGATATAGTACTTAAAAATTAATGTTTAATTTAAAATAAAACAGCAATAGCATCAATTTCCTACTTAAATAATTTGAGTGGTGGGCTCTTGTGTTTTCTGTTCGTTTGTTTAAAAATTTAGGACATCTTATTTGTTCTAAAATGCTTACAAGTTTTAACCCAGCACAATTTTCACACAAATTTAGAAAACGGTCAACAAATTACTGAGGAGGTGCAAATTAAAAAAGAGTAGTCCAGCTGTTAGTACTCCTCTCAGTGAATGAAAAGCAATCCCAAATGGCACACAGCGGGTTTGAGTGTGCCCTTAGCAAAACTGAGTGGTGCTGTTGATTTCCTTGAAGGAAAGGATCTCATCCATAGGGACCTTGCTGGGCTTGGGGAGGTGCCCACTTGAACTTTGTGAAGTTCAAGAGTGTCGAGGACAAGGTCTGTTGCAACTGGACCAGGGCAATCCCCTCTATCAGTAAAGTCTGTGGGACTGAGAGCAGCCCTGAGGAGAAGGAGGACTTGGGGGCACTGGTGGATAAAAAATTCCACATGATTCTGGAGTCTTAAACAGACTCGTGTTATACCAGATGTTGCTCTGTGTGTATACACTTATGAATTCCCATTTACAATCTTTCACATCTGTTTTTAGATGTCTCAAACAGCTACTATGAGACCAGCACAGGGCTGAAATTTTGTTATAAATACCACCAGTATCTGTGGTGTTGTGTGGAATTAGTTTTTGGAGATTTTTCCTACAGCAGAACTGGAAATTGATGTTCAGCTTTCAGTGTTTGAGTTTAAATCATTCTTTCTTTTCAAACAAAGTATTTGCAGGACTTGGTAATTCCTCCAGACAACATAAGCAAAGTATCATGCAGGGTCAGTAAGATTCAGAGGTGGACTACGGGAGCAGTAACACAGCACAATCTCTCCTTCATGTACAATAAATTGCAGATCACAATTGGTGTACAGGTTTGATACAAAACATTTGTATCTCTTTCTCTCTTTCTATTTTCAAGTGCCTTTACCTCTTTCTTGTCTTTCCCCTGCACTGTCAGTTCTTGCTGTAGATGTTTGATTTGCAGCAGCAAGTGCTGGTCTTTGCTGTTAAGGGGTATTAAAAAGAGGCTAAGTGTGAAAAGTTTACTATTTTGAAAATGTGCCTGTGGTAAGTACTTGTAAGATGCATGTGATAGGAGTGAAAATGCAGTAAAGTCATGCCCTGAGCCGTGTGTCAAAAGGACAAGTTTATCTAGGCCTGCCAGGATTTTTTAAAAAGAGAAAATGGTAATGAAAACATGCTTTTTCATCACATCTGCTTGATAAAAAAGCCTTCTGGGAAAGAAAAAAAAAAAATGAGGAGGGTTGAAAGTGAATGTTGTTATTGCTTCCAAAGAAAAATAATGTAGTTTAAATAAAAGATAATTGTAGAATTTAAAACCATTATGTATGATTCCAAAAAGCAAATGGATTAAATAAGCATTGAACAAACCCTGTCACTGATGAGACACAGCCCCACAGTCCTCCAGAAAAGTGAACAGATCAGGTCTGGTCACCAGGGTTAGACCGGTGCGGGGATCACCAGACAAATCTGTGCTCATGAGGGAGGGCCATGGGCAAACCAGGAGCCCACGTCAGCTGCCCAAGCTGGACAAGCGAGGCATCTGGGGAGATGCACAGCTGACCTCAGCTGGCACCGTGAATTCCTGAGCCTGAGTGCAAAGTCAGGCTGGCTGGCCTGCGGAAATGCCAACAAACCTGCATTTCTGAGAATTCCTGTATCTGGAATGGCCAAAATGGAAATGAAGCTCAAAAACTGCAGTAGTCAGAAGCCTGTTTCAAAAACAGTGACACAACAATGATTTCAGTCTGTTCCTAATGACTCTTAGGTCAGGTGATCTTTGACTGCTCTATATCCAAACAGCACCAAAAATCTTACCGTATTTCAGTTCTTAATGTCTTTGTGACATTTTGAGATTGCTGTAAATAAAAAGAAGAGCAGTTATGGATTATTAGCCTTTCTACGTTGTAGCAGGAACCAAAGGTTCTGTTGAGAAACTTGATGGCTGTGTCTGAACTGATAAATAAAAAGGGCCAACCACTATTGTCTTGGTAAGACAACAGTGCCACTATTGTCAAATGACAAATAATGCTACTATTTGTCTTATCAAGTGGCATGCCTTTGAGTGGTGTTTGTATGAGTAAATTACTCTGACACAGCCAGCAGAAACTCCTCAAACAGACTGCACACAGGGAATTATTCCCGAGTCACTTTGTCCTAAGAGCTGTGGCAAAACTAAGTTTGGTTGAAATAGTTCAAAACTATGCTCAGTTCAAAACTGAGCTAAAAATTACACTGCAAGATGGAATGTCTAGCAGTGCTTGGTCTCAGATACTGGCCCTTGTTTTTGCTGATATAAACATGTAAGAAATGTGTACATTGCCTAATGAATAATTGAAAAATTATAAAGGTTTAAATATAGTGGGACATGCCTGGGTGACAGACATTGAGATTATTAACTCACAATAGGGCCATGAAAAACCTAGCACAACTGAAAATTTTCTCTAAATCACTGAATCCCTCCCAGGTGTACAATACAAAGAGACACAATTACTAATCCAGGCCAGATCCCCCCATATTTTAATGCAGATGTCCTCTTAAGACTCCCTGGAAATGAATTTTTCCACTCCTATTTTTCAGAAAGGAAAATGAAGCCCACATCATTAAAGAAGTAAAAAACCCCCATATTCATATTGTTTCAATCTAAATGAAATGAGAAATAATCACTTAAATACCCTGGAGGTCAGGATCTAGGTCTTTTACCTGCTGTCACATAAAAAGTCTCTCAGAATACACTTGAGTTGGATTTTCTTTAGCTCTTAATGAACTGTCTTGATTAGAATAAAGGAACACCTTTCAGAAAGTAGGGAATATCAAGCAAATTTTTTTGGTATATTTATTAAGCATACAAACACCTAGATGCTCTTTACATTTTCATTGTTTATATGATTTTTTGTGGGCACAGTGTTAGTCATTTTTAAGGTACTAAGGGAATAGTTAAAGTTACAATAAATGGGCATTTCAAAAGCCAATTACATTTTGAATAATTGCTCCAATCCATCTCAGCAAGATTAATTTTTTACAGGCTCTGGAAAATGTCTAGCTGTTCAGTTACTTCTTTTTACACTTCAAAGTTTGAAAGTACTGGCCCAAGGATGTAGCCCTGAGTTTTCCAGGAGAAAAACTGGCCCTTATTCACAGGCCTAGCTATTTAATATCACACGTAAGTACATTTTAATAGGTGTCTGAATTTATGGAAAATGCTTATCCAGAAGCTACAGTAGCCATTATTGATCTTCCTTCCATTTGCTGTTAAAAACACAATTTGTTTGAACTCTTGTAGTCTTTCTGGTTTACCATTTTTTGTTTCATTTTGGGTTTAATTATCTTCATATTTTTAGCCCAGCTTTGTTCTACCCATGCAGCCAGATGGGGTTCCCCAATTAAATTATATTGATATTCTTGCACTCCTGCNATGCTGTTACTGAGTATCTACAAAAAATTAAAATGTTTGTTGAAAGGCCTTTGTTTCCATTTTAGAAAGAGAAAAATCCTGGAGCTAGACCACTAGAGATACTTAGGTGCTCACTAAATACTCTGAAGGATGTTTTAACCTTTGCCCTAGTGCCAAGAATTGTATCTTATTCTGACCTGGAATATTTTTAAGGTTTCTTGAGGTTGTTAGCTGGAAGACATGTTCAAACAGAAGACAGGCACCCATATCTGGTCAGTGACGTGCTACAGTGAAACACAGAGGTGGAGTCTGCCAGCAGGTCCCACTCCTATCAGGTGATAAAACATTTAGGCACACATGCAATGAGATGTTTCTGGCATTTCCAGTATCACCTGAATTTTCAAGTCCAGTTGGACAAAAATCACTGGGCCAGCTTAGGGTTGGATTGTCTGTTCCTCCCCTCTCACACAGGTCTGTGCTTTGTGGTTTGCTATGTCAGAGCGTGTAATATAAAACTAAATTAATGATATCTGTTACCTCTCATCTGTACGGGAGATTCATAAAGTGCCTGAGGGGAGTGGCATTGCCCTGACTTCCCTCTATATCCAATGGTCAAGGGCAGTGGCTTCTGGGCAGTGACACAGAATATTTGTGTCCTGGATCAGTTAGATGGGGTCTGTCCAGACCTGACTATCACTGTACTAAATCTGTGAGAGCAATGTGAATTTCCGTGTACTTGAGGAGAAAGAACTGCAACTTGTAAGTCAGTGCCTGAGGCTAGCAGTCACTTCTTGTGGCTTCATTCCTTCCACCAAAATTCTAACTAACACACAGGCTTTTTTATTCCTTTCCATTTTGTGAGAAACGAGGGTGGAAGTGCTATTTTGCAGCAGATTATCAGTGTTAGTATTTTGGCTGTAATTGGACAAATCTACAAATTCTCTTCGGTATTTTAAAATAATTACCAAAGGTAGGACCTGGAGATTTGGAGAGCTCAGTAAGCAGTAGTGGATTCACTTTTAAGGTCTCTTGTGACTTCATGTCTTTAAAAAGCATATTACAGATGCTAAGTTTTTATTAATGATTCCAGGCTTGGAACATTGAAATGAGTGTAGAATAACAAAATGTTTAATAGGAAATATTCTGTGACCTACTTTCTCAGTCCTCTCTGGTTATGAGCTAGTGAAAATAAGAAATAAAAAAAAAAAAAAAGACACAATGATTTAGATTACCCAGCTAAACAAAGTTATATATTTTTCCTTTTGTTCTACCTGACAGAATGCTGCATATTGTGTTTGAAATAGTGTCTGAACATTTATCACTCCATGGTAGGCTGAGTTACACTTAAGGAGTGTCTTTTGTGGCTGGTTCATTGGTGAGGACTCATGGCATGTGCAAACTTTTCTCAGAGAGGGACATACCTCCATGGCTTGGGGACTGTAATTCAGCTTATGTCCCCTGCCTGTATCCCTGCCTGTGACAGAGTTCTTCTGCATGTTCACGGTGAATTAGTATGAAAAATCCATTAGAACAAGCTTTTAGAAGGCCAAGACCTTCCTTGCTTCCTAAGATAGCCAGCATAAATAATTTTATAATTTATGTTTTACTTATAGAAAGATGACTATCAGCAGAATATATTTATGAAATAGCAATAGTATAAAGCAAGGAAAGCAGATTTTGGTTCAAGAAAGGGTTCATTGCCAGAACAAATACTCAACTAGATGAAAGGAACATCTAATTGAAGATATATATATAGATATAAATGGCACATATATTTTTTTTAATAGAAATCCATTAGCTCAAAATTCCTCATTAAATTCCAGTATTTCTAAGTGGCTCATGCACTTTTGGATGAGTTTTGGCTGAAGGTCAATTTGAGCTTATGAATGAAAGAAGGGCCACAATGATGAGGCAGGAGTCTTCAGGTAGCAGTGCTTCATTCCCAAATCCAGAAAATTTGTATTCTCTTTAGTGTGATTTCTGCCATGCAAGGTCTCTGGGGAACTTCTAGATCACATAGCTATAACTCTTTTTCATGATCTTTTTTACTACACAGAAATATTAT
>VYZR01073248.1:11155-22694 GCA_013400675.1 Oxylabes madagascariensis | reverse complement strand
AACGAAGGCAATGATTATAATAAATTCATCTTTACAAGTCTCCTGATCAAGGAACTCAGGACTTTGCTACATCGTGCTTATAATTTGCCAAGTCCCAGTCCTTTATGTTTAAATTTCTTCTGAGGATCCACTTTTGCATGATAAATCATGTGTGTCTGCTTGAGAGATGGATTTAGATCAAACTCAGTTTGCCTTGTATTTTAAGGGTGGAATGGTCACACCAATGACCTTTAAGATGCAGTCATTCAGGTGAGGAGTTAATCAAGGTGTGTTTTTGTAGCCGGATTCAGGAGGTTGAAGCAGGAATGCCAAATACATCTGGAAAGTAAAAANTCAGACTAAACAATCCCATTTCCCTCAGCTTCTCTCATAAGACATGTGCTCTATATGGAGCATATGCTTAAGAAAAATTCTCTCAGAGAGGGATGGCAAGAGGTTTTTTATGTACATATATATATTTTCTTTTTTTGAGGTCAGATGCAGATTGAAAGAAAGCACTCTAACAGCACTGGTAAAATAGAAATTATTTTATTCACAGATGCAGATGGACTGAAAACCGTCTTCCCACAATCTGAGCTGGCCAGACTTGTGACAGATATGGTGTCTAAAATCTTTTCCCTAGGTTCACATGTTTTGCCTCTAAGTGGTATTTCAGTAAAACCATTATTTTTAATATGCACAAGTGTGTTATTTTATGACACTTATGTTTGCAGAAATGAACTCAATGTGAAAATTAGCAGATTATCTTTCTCCTAATAGCCCTTAACATATTTTTTTTTAACAGACTATGATATGGAAAAAAAGCACTGTATACAATTCTGACAGAAGATACAAGTGATTTAATCTAAGAAAATTGATTTCATTTGCACTCAATGTAAGCATATCCAAAAGTTGGTCCATATAAAGTTCCTGATATTAAAAAATTAAATTTTGAGGAAACTAGTAGAATTAGTTGGATTAAAGGGGTCAGGAACTAAAACACAATAGAGACATGGAATTTTAGAAATTCAGTGACAAAAACATATCACATTAAAGTAGGAAATACATGAGTCTATAGCTTAAAGAATTAATTGTGTAAAAAAACCCCATGAAATTATAAATTTTCAGATGAAAAGGATGTGATAAAATTAATGTTCCAAGACATGACATCTAGAGGGTAGGAAAAAAGTTTCCTCAAGGCAAGTTCAGATAGGTTTATAATACTATTAAAAGAAACAGCAAAGGTCTTGTTCCTCAAAAAAGAAAAAAGGGTAAGAAAATGAGGAAATAAGTAGAGTCAAGAGAGAAGCAAAACTAACAAGGCTGAATGTGTTCAAGTGTGGGGGCACTGGATAACTTCTAACCCCATTTCTGAAACAGCTGGGACATGAAATTACGGGTCTGGGAGCAAGCATTTAGACTAAATCTAGCAAGATAAATGTGACACCTTATTTAAGAATAGGAAATTAACACCCATACTTAAGAACAGAGGTGGGGAAAGTGATCTAACCCACTGCAAGCTTGTTAATCTAATATCAACTGTATCAAAGGATTTAGAATTCTTCCTTTTAAAAAACACAGAAAAGATGGTAAGTGTAATATAAAATCATGCACAAATCTATGTTAGCATAAAATAGATCATGCCACAGTCTGTTGAAAGAGATTTCATAGTTAAAAATAATAAAAAGATGGTGGCTCTAATGCACGGGGATTTCAGCAAAGTATTTGACATGGTGATGAAAAGAAAAGGAAGTAAGACTAGAAAGTGAGGAACGGTAAAATGAAGGGCATATGTTTAAATCACAGTAAACAGGGAAAATATTGAATAAAAAGGAGTTATCAGTGGTATTTAAGGATTTCATTAGTTCCCACAGGAAAGAAATGGGGGAGATACTGATAAAATTTACCGACATTGAGATTTTTGGAGTCATTGTTAATACAGAAGAATACTTTCTACAGTATTGAAAGGAAGAGAGGAGAGATGGACCTGAGTACCAGAAAAAACATGAATGAGATGAAATTTAGAAGTACAAAATAAAAAGTCATGCACTTTTGAATTATAACAACAATTTTCCTCTAAACTGGGATTTCTTCACGTGGTAATGACAGAGGGACAGACCTTGTAGAACTGAGTGATCACCAGCCAGCATGATGTAGCCAACAGAGAAAGGCAAAAACATCCTTGAACATCCCAAGTGAGATAATCTCTGTGTCCCACAGATGCAAAACTCAGACTAGATTAAGTTCAGAGTAGAGTACAGAGGAATGACTATGATATGAGGAACCTCTCTTATGAAAGAAGACTGAAACAGCTTGGCTTGTTAACCTTGCAAAATGAAGGCTAAGTAGGGATTATACTTGCTTTCTGTAAATGCATCAGTGATAATAAATATCCAACAGGCGAAAGTCTACTTGGTGCAAGAATAAAGAGAATTAAACTGGAACTGGAAAAAAAAGTTATTATGTTGGAATTAAAAGAAGGTTTCTGAGAACAAGAGTCTGAAAAAGTGTCCAATACAAGAGGGGCAAAAACCTTAATTAATTTTAAACTTTGATTAGTTTATGAAATGGGATATGTAACATAATTGCTTGTAAAAGCAGAAACTGAACTCATTAATCTATGAAATTCAAGTTTGTATGTGTGCTGAAGATGATGTGAGGTTTATGACATATGATAATAATCCATTTATATATTTAATGAGAACAATCACAGCTGTATGGCCACATATCTGAGGTTATTTCTGGCAGTACATTGAAATAATTGGCCAAAAAAAAAAAATTAAAAGCAGCTTGGTTGCTGTGAGTGCACACAATTTGTCATTTGGTTAGTGGTTTGTGCTTATTCATTATCATCATTTGATATTCTCAATCACAGAGAAATTTTTATGGACAAATGAGTTAAAGCAAGAATGACAATATGCAAAAGAGATCAGTCAATAGAAGGCCTTTTTCTTCCTCTCTTTTATTGTTTGGTTAAGGAGTGTGTCACTGTGATCAGCACCCTTGATAAAGTATGTAAATGTTTAAAGCCTGTTATTCCTGGTCTATTACTTGCATAGTCTTATCATAACAGAAGTCTGATAGAAAGTGATGGGGATCAGTTCCCAGGAGGAGAAAGCTTAGAATGACATTTTGGTTCAAATAGCACCATGACATTGTTAGTTTTGGCTCAATAACTCTNTATAAACCCGGGTTTATAATAAATATAACCCAAAGCAGTGCAGCACTTTAGACCCCGTTTTGCGGCTAAGAACTCGAGTTGCTTTCAGGATTTAGCTGCACCCACCTGAGCTGCTTCAAACCTCCCCTGTTAAAAACGCGTCAGGAAGCTTTTTTTCCTTATGTACGTTTTTATTTTAGTTAAATCGGGAGCCTTGTAAATCCGGAGTAGTCTTGTAAATCCGGAGTAGCCTTGCATCACTTGGAGCAGTTTTCTTGCCTGGTTCTGTGCACGGTGCTCTGGCTGCTCTCCTCACTCTCCCCATCCCACAGCTCAGGACTCAGCCTGCTCCTGGTTTTTGTAGCCACATTTCTATCCCGTGCAAGTGAATACTTTGTTTATGCTGATTTTCGGCTCTTGAAAGTTATTTTCGGGGACTTCTTTGTTTGTTGAATACCGTTACTGAATTGCTACAAGTGCCACTGATGTGTGCTTGGAGAACTTGGAGCTGTTTCCAGCTCCAGGAAACGTTTCTAAAAGGCACGTTTCTTTTTCTGGTACAGGTGTGCTGGAAAAATGAACCTTCCGGTGAGATTAGTGGATAAAGAGGGAAATATATGAGTTGTCCTTCTCCATTCTGACACTGAGAATTTTAACCTACAATTCGTTCCCTTGAGGCACCTGAAGGTTGGTGAATTCTCGCGAATGAATAGGAACAGGAATTAAACGTTTCCTACAAATGAATAGGAACAAGAATTAAACGTTTCCTTCGAAGCGTCGTCTTTAGGCTTAGTTTAACTTCTTTTTTTTTTTTTTTTTTTTTTTTTTATGTTGAAAACTCTTCTTGGACTTTCAAACTGAGACCGAAAGAGTGATCCTGAAGGATCACGTAAGAGAGTGTTTAATGTTACAGAGACATCACCCCTTATTTTACCATGTTTAGACTTCTGTAAGGAGTTCATGTTAGAGTACAAAAGACACCTAAACTGTACGTGGTATGGCGCNTTTTATGTTGAAAACTCTTCTTGGACTTTCAAACTGAGACCGAAAGAGTGATCCTGAAGGATCACGTAAGAGAGTGTTTAATGTTACAGAGACATCACCCCTTATTTTACCATGTTTAGACTTCTGTAAGGAGTTCATGTTAGAGTACAAAAGACACCTAAACTGTACGTGGTATGGCGCTTGGGAACAGACTAAGTACCTAACTAGTCAGCACAGTAATCTCCAGCAGAGGAACACATTCATGCTTTGGAAGATTAACATTCTCCCATACGCTAGGTTATTCAGACCAGCTAATTTCTTCCCCTAGAAATATTCTCCGCTACTGCTACTGAGGAGAAAAGAGATTGAGTTAGAGCTTTTTAAGGAGTTACTTGTTTTCCTTAGACTTTTTGAATCATTTCTGTGTTGAACACTCTTGCCTGCACCAGAATTGCTAACAGCCATCCAATCTAGCCCCTGGGATGAGCCAGACAAATAAGATTTCTGTTCTGCAAAGGGTTCTAGAAACTAGTGTCCAGATTCTTTCTTGTTTCTGCTCCATTTAACAGACCATCCCTTTTCTGTGCCAGATAAATACTTATCACGACAAGCAGATTTTTTCTTCTCTTATGTCCGGTCCTGCAGTGCTCAGTCAGTCACGTGAGATTCAGTTANAGGCTAAGTAGGGATTATACTTGCTTTCTGTAAATGCATCAGTGATAATAAATATCCAACAGGCGAAAGTCTACTTGGTGCAAGAATAAAGAGAATTAAACTGGAACTGGAAAAAAAAGTTATTATGTTGGAATTAAAAGAAGGTTTCTGAGAACAAGAGTCTGAAAAAGTGTCCAATACAAGAGGGGCAAAAACCTTAATTAATTTTAAACTTTGATTAGTTTATGAAATGGGATATGTAACATAATTGCTTGTAAAAGCAGAAACTGAACTCATTAATCTATGAAATTCAAGTTTGTATGTGTGCTGAAGATGATGTGAGGTTTATGACATATGATAATAATCCATTTATATATTTAATGAGAACAATCACAGCTGTATGGCCACATATCTGAGGTTATTTCTGGCAGTACATTGAAATAATTGGCCAAAAAAAAAAAATTAAAAGCAGCTTGGTTGCTGTGAGTGCACACAATTTGTCATTTGGTTAGTGGTTTGTGCTTATTCATTATCATCATTTGATATTCTCAATCACAGAGAAATTTTTATGGACAAATGAGTTAAAGCAAGAATGACAATATGCAAAAGAGATCAGTCAATAGAAGGCCTTTTTCTTCCTCTCTTTTATTGTTTGGTTAAGGAGCGTGTCACTGTGATCAGCACCCTTGATAAAGTATGTAAATGTTTAAAGCCTGTTATTCCTGGTCTATTACTTGCATAGTCTTATCATAACAGAAGTCTGATAGAAAGTGATGGGGATCAGTTCCCAGGAGGAGAAAGCTTAGAATGACATTTTGGTTCAAATAGCACCATGACATTGTTAGTTTTGGCTCAATAACTCTGATGTGGGTTTTGCCTTCAGTTCATTTGGGTATCTTCAACCTTGTATTCTGTTTCATAATAACTCTAAAGACTTCAAATTGTGCTTGTAACCATTTTAGCATTTAAACAATGTCTTTATCTAAGGTGGTCTAAAGGTTACTATATTTCTATATAATATTCCTATATTTTCAAGTTGCTATTTAAAAAGTAAACCAATTTGTGTCAAAAGGGAAACTTTTCCAGTTCAAGTGGTTTCAACCAAACAGGGATCAAAGTAGTTTATTTATTTATTAATAGCACAAAACCAACAAACTTTCAGTGAACTATACATTCAAGACCAGTATTGACAATGCAACCTATAAAGTGCAATTCTAGATACAAAGTTGTTAAATATGCAGCTATAAATTTATAAACATTCTTCTAATCTCAAAGCATTTTATATAAATTACACTCAAATACACACAGACTAATATTTACATTCAGACACTCATATCCCTCCCAAATTGTGTGGGTTTTGGGCACACACACCCTCTCCAGGATTCACAGCCCTTACTTGCAGGCCCCTTCTGTGGGACCTGCAGATGCTCCAGCTGTGCATGTGTCCATGCTGCTCGATGCAACCCCAATGCAGACGTGGGGAAGAAATCCCCACCAGGTCACAGGTGCACGCTCAAAGGGTCCCTGCTCCCTCCCCCAGGTGTTCTGTCTCATCCAGGGGCAAGTTCCTCAGAGCACCCCAAGGAAGGATGCTCAACCTGGTTTGGGCAGGGTGGTGATCCCATGCAAACACTTATGGCAGGACCAAAACAGATTTTGACAGTTTTTCTATTTCTGTCTGTCTCTCACTCCCTGTTGTTCTCTATAAGTTATGTTTTTAATATGCTTTTTCAAGCCGATTGTTTTTTCCAAAAGTACTTTTGCAATTCAACTGGATAATGGTCATTTTCCTGGTTAGCTTTGCTGTTCTGGAACAAATGGAACTTAGACACTTTGGGGCATTTCAGCTACAGACACTGCTGCACTCACAATCCTGCCTAACCATAATTTTTTAACTAGGTTGTGTTTCCTGGGAAGCTCCCCCAGAGACTGTAATTGCAATGCTAAATCATAAACCCCTCCTTAATGAGTGTCTGTCATAAGCAGACAGCCTGAATTTTATAATAGAGTTGAATACAAACTGAGAATATTAGGTGTATCATGCTATTCTGAATTCTAGAAATGAATGTCACAAACAATCAGGCAAAATATTATGGCTGAAAAAGAGTTGCTTCTATAAAAGTCTGAATAACAAATAATCTGTTAGACAAGTATTGGAGTTCAAAATGTGGAAAGGCAGAGCACTGTTTTCTTCAGTAGTTTTCACTTGAAATTCTGTGACAGGAGAATTTACAAGTCACTCAGTCAATAAGTCAAAAATGACTTATGTTTTCTGGTGAAAAGTCTGACACAAGTATGCTCTTTAAATTAGATCCCTTTTTATGATTCAGGTTAAGCATCCAGAATTAATCTGCGCACTTCAAATCTTCATAGTACTGTCTATAAAGATCAAAACAAAATAAAATCTAATGGAGAATCATAGAAAAGTTTACTAGAGTTTTTTGNAACTAGTGTCCAGATTCTTTCTTGTTTCTGCTCCATTTAACAGACCATCCCTTTTCTGTGCCAGATAAATACTTATCACGACAAGAAGATTTTTTCTTCTCTTATGTCCGGTCCTGCAGTGCTCAGTCAAGTCCTGTTGTCCTTTTATATGTATAACTCCCACCAATATCAGGTGAAAATTAAGATTCAATATTTATTCCACCTCACGACTTGCATGTAAAGTCATTCAGACTAAAACTGTAACATGGTATCTCTCTACCTGTCAAATTACGTCCTTCCTGCAATGATATAATCATTTGTGAGTAACTTTTAAGACCTCTGAGACTTAACAATTGAACAGCGACAACAAGCAAGATGCTCTTGAGTCAGTGCGATTTGGGGTATTGTGGCTCAAAGCTTTTATTTCCCGGAGGACAGAGTTTCCTGTTCACTGAAATCTGTCTTGCAGGAGTTGCAGTTCTTAGCACATTTTTGCTTTATCAGTTGCTGTGCAGTAGTTGTAAGCAAGTGATGTTGGAGGTCAAAGCTGGGTCTGTAGTAACAACCTGTTTATGGAGAGATTCACACTTCAGATTGGAGGCCCAGTTCTCTCTCAACCTGTTCCCACGTATGATACTTGATATTCTGCTGGAATTAAGGACTGACTCAAGACTGAAGATTTGAATTAAAATTCAGGATTGAAAGCCAACTTAATTAAACTGTCTGAGAATAAATTTACATTCAAAAGTGCATTAAGACTGTGCACTGGCCCTGTTGAGTTTATCAGGGATATTATACTGCACCTTAGATATCATGCATACTTATAGATAAGTTAATATATATGACTAGTTTCATTGGTATTAGTAGGAATATAATTATTTTTTTCTTTTACAGTTATTTCACCATCTTTCTATTTTACCTGCTTCTTGCTGTAGCCTTAGAGCCTGGGTTCTGACAAGGAGGGACTAATGATTGTTGATGCAGTGCTGCCCTTCTACCAGGGCCATTAGCTATTCCTGTGATACAAACTGAAAATAAACACAGTCAGGGACTATTATTGCCCTATTAACCATAAAATACAAGCATATTGCCTGAAAATAAATTGCTGCATTAGGACAAGGTGGCCCGATATGAAGGGAAAACAAGACATAAAACAAAAAAAAAAAATTTCAAATTACATAGACTTCTCTCTCTTATAATAGAAAATTTGGGGTTTTTTTGATCTCTTGAGCCAAGACTAATGCATTACATTTTTCAGAAGCTGAGACTTCCTGTCACACTCCCATCAATGAATAGATATGAAGAGGAGCATTTCAGCAATAAAGACTTTTCATGTAAATCTCTATTTGTAGCAATAACATAGCTTTATTGACTGAAATCTTGATGAAAGTGAGATGAAGACAATGCATATTTCATTCCCAGTATGCTAAATCATGTTCTCTTCTCTGTGGTGATCAGTGACAGGACCCAAGGCAAGCGCTTGAGTTGTGTCGGGGGAAGTTTAGGTTGGACATTAGAAAAAGATTCTTTACTCAGCTGGGCACTGGAACAACTTCCCTGGGCAGTGGTCACAGCAGCAGCCTGACAGAACTGAACAAGTGTTTGGACAATGCTCTCGGGCACGTGGTGTGACTCTTGGGGTGTCCTGTGCAGGGCCAGGAGCTGGGCCCAATGATCCTTCCAACTCAGCATCTTATGTGATTTTGTGATTCTGGGATATTTTAAGAAGTCTATGACATTTTTCTTTTTTTTTTTTTTTTTTTTTCTTTTTCCTGGTAGAGTAATAATGAATTATATATATTTTAAAGAAACAAGATAACCAAGTGAAGAACTATTGTTTCTTTGTCACTTCCTTTAGTTCTCTTCTTCAGTTGCTTCTCATATGTGCCAAAGAACAAAAAATGTCTACACTGGTTACAAAATCCCTTTGGGGTGCCCAGCTAAAACCAGTCATGTAGGAAATAGAATAATTAATCTAAAAATAAACGTAAAATGAATTGATCAAGTAGAGAATAGGTACATTTTTTTGTGAAGAAAAATCTCCTGTGACATTTGCATAGAAATGGCCTGAATATATATATTTAGGAATATAACCCACACTGTTCAGCATGGAATGTTTTATTAATCATAGTTTTTAGAGGCAGTGAACATGGGAGGGGATAGATCAGGAAATAAATAATACATACTACAGAAATGGCCCTGAGATGAGTAGCTCTTCCCTTTATAAATATTACAAGATACCCACAATCCCCCAGGTAAGAACACAGTATTCAACGTGTTTAATGATGAACAACAACAAAAGAAGAGCATTTTAATTTAACATGGGAGTCAGTTCCAAGTCTATCAGTTGGCTATCTTGAGAAGTGTATTACAGCCCTAATATTGCTAAGAGTGAATTCCAGTATATTTTTATCCTTCATTACTGGAAACTGACTCTTGCAGTAACAGCTTTGCATTATATTATTGGGGATGAAATTACCTGACATTTTATGAATCATCAATATCAGATTAAAGTGGCAGCATTGAATTTTGTACCATGTTGCCACTTGATGCAATAATGGTGCTAATAAAATCTGAAATTATGACTTCTTGTCCCCGTATAAAAGGGATAATTCCAGAAGGGTGGAAGGGACATATTTTTTTCCTGTATTCCTTTTTCCAAATAAATAGTCTTTTGACAATAAGCACATTATTAAAATAAACATATTATTAAATCATATTAAAAATTTTTAAAAAGTATGAAAATGTGTTGGGGAGACCTGATGTGGTCCAAACATCCCCACGGTGAAGTATAAGATGAGACAGTGACTAATTGAGGTGTTCTGATCTTGCTGGCAGGGCTGAATGCACGATTTAAGCATTGCAGTAGCATCTAGAGTAGCTGGCCTAAATCCCTTCCCCAGAGGCTGGCATTAATTGTGTGAACATAAGAGCGCAGTTAATGGGTCAGGGCAGAGATCCACCTCGGTCATCTCCAGCACTGACCAGCAGCAGGGGCACGGGAGGTGTGCAGGAGCAGGGCAGCATATGGTGCCAGATCCCTGGAATGCTCCTTTGCCAGCAGTGACTTGTGCCTCTGGGGCTGCCTGAATGGAAGGTGATGCTTTTGTGTTTAATAGAATCCTGTCAGTTTTATATCATTAATTTACCTCATCCTTTTTTAATCCAAAGAGGCTTTAGGCATCCACAGTGTCTTGTAACAGCCACACATATGACAAAGTACCTCCACGGCTTGCTTTTAATCTGTTACTTGTTAATTTTGTTTGATGGTCTTAGCAGAGACGACATAGTTTCTACTCATTTGATCCACTCTGTATTACTGGTAGTTTATAGAGATATGTCATATCCTTTCCTCAGTGACTCCTCCAAAATAAATGTGTTATTATGTTTAGATTTTCACTATTATTGGACCTCCTCACTGTTCCTCTGTGTCTTTCCCAGTACTGCTGTATTCTTTTGGAGATAAGGGACCAACAGACTGTATTAAAGACACTGGGGGATTTAAATAGTGGCATTACAATGTTTTCTTTTTTGTTTTCTATTCCTTTCCAAGTAATTCTTAATTCTGCCTGCTTTTGGCAGCCATTAAACACAGAGCTAATAGTTTTGCAGAGCTACCTGCTGTAACTTCAATACTTATTTCCAGTACAGGAATAGCTACTTCAGAAGCTGTCACAGTGAAAGCAAGATCACTCTGAATGCCGAGTGAAGATTTCTTTCCCACAACTCTACTTCCCTGTCACATCACTTTTACTAGTGAAGTAGAACATGGACAGAACTGCTCTTTGCAGCAGACACAGCCCTACAGATTATAAGATAAATATCTCCTAGGTCTGTTCCTTTGGAGTCTAAGGAGTTAGAGAGGAAGATCCAAAATGAGCCTTTTGCATCTGAAATAAAGTATGGCAAATAACTGAATTCATTTCTGTGCCAAAAAGATGGGAAAGGTAAACAAGCAGAAGTTGCTGAATCATTGAGATAGATGTAGGGAGGTCTTTCCATAGCTGTTATATCAAATTAAGAGAAGGAGTCACTGGAGCCAAAGGGACTCAGGTAGTCCAGTTAGACTTGTTAAAGAGGCAGAGCACTAAAAAGTGGGTTCTTACAGCTCCTCTACCTTTTCACAAAGAGAAGATGCACACATTGCTAGTCTGATCCTGGAGACCCTATGAAGTGGGACAGGTACTGCAATTGGAGAACCAAATGTGGCACGATGGAGCCCCCTTCTCCTGCCAGCAGCATGCAGTGTCATAGTCAATGACTTCCTTTAGATGTGTTGACCAAATATGAAATATGAGAATCTTAACCCAAAGAAACATCCAAGAGGCCTTTTCTGGC
>VYZR01073245.1:13686-41530 GCA_013400675.1 Oxylabes madagascariensis | reverse complement strand
CTGAGTTCCGAGTAGGTTCTTAAGGTCTGTTCTGCATGATCCTTGCTACTTAAAATGTGAAAACCCATGGGCCACTTTAAAAAAAAAGGAAAGGAAAAAAGACCACCCTGAAAATACCCACATCCCCCAAACAAGTGAAGCAGAATTGCTCTTGAAGACTTTTCTGCATTACACATGTAATCAGCTGTCACAGCAGTGATTTTCTGAAGCAAACCTAGGTAGCATGCCCCAGACAAATCATCACAGTCAAGCTCTTGTGAGCCAGAGAAGTGTAGAGCGGTGCTGGCTCTGTATGGATGGCTCTTGACAGTCAGGAATTTTTTACAGATAGGTCTTCCCATTCTTACAGCACTCCTCCTCTAATTTCATTACGGCATGACAAATTCATATCCAGTGTAATTCTAGTCAATGATAACATTGATAATAATCTCAAGTTGTCATGCACTGGTTTTGTGAAATAGAATTTGCCATCGTGCTGAAGAAGGACTTCATTTTTTACTGAGCATTAAATGTTGTATTTGTTGATAAGCAGAGGTACCTGTTACACTGGATCTGTGATCTCTGTTACTTAAAAAAAGAGGAAAATATTTTCCTAATTTTCTGAGGTGATCATTATTACAGGTAAAACCTGCTCATTATCTTGCCCTGTTTGAGGCTTTGTTTGATGATGATGATAAGGCCCTGACAGTGCTTTCCTCAGCCTCATTCTTAGGGAAGTCATTCCACTTTTGAATGCTCAGGGTTTGTGAGAGCTGGGGCATCCTGTCTGGGGTCAGTGTTTGACAGCAGATTTAAACTTCAGGTATCTGTTTATTTAAAAACTTAATGGGACGCTTGTGTCCTAGAGTCCCAAAGTGAGGTGATGAGTGTGTGTGCTTTCTGTGTGTGCTGGCAGAGAGGCAGCCTGACCCTGCTGCTGTGTGGAGAAAGTGGGCTTGTTTCAGCTCTCGAGCAAGTGTTCCAGCATGGATTTAAATCACCGAGACTCTTCAAGAATGTCTTCATTTGGGATTTTTTAGGTAAGTGGGAGGATGACATCCCAGAGCTTGTTTGTATCTTTGAAATACACCCAACTGTGTTCCTTATCACTGCTGTTGTGTCTCAGTGTGGAGAGGAGACTTCTTGGAGGCATCTCAGGAGCTGAATTGCCAAGAGAGCTCTTACCTGCTTGTATTGTCATGAGAGAGAGCCCCTGTCTTCTGCCAAAGCTCAGTCTGTACTCAATGCAGTAACTGGGCTTTGTCCTTCTAGCAATAATAGTGTAAAACAAACTTTCTTGCTGAGGAAGAGGTACGTAAATAGGGTGGTGAATTCACATAGGGTAACCTTGTTCTTAACTGAGCACAGTGGGAACAAGAAATCACATTTGTAAGAGGTTGAATTGTCTTTCAGAGCACAACAGATGGAGCTAGTGCTGTTGGTAGGTACTGGATGTTATAATAAAGGGGTTATATGCCTGCATTTTTTACACAATGGTCTAGATCCCTTGACACACAGCTAAATAAATCAACTGAGTTCCCAAACAAATTTTAAAAAATGAATTATTTTTAATAATGTTTCTATATTTTGAGTAGGTACTTCAGCATTGCTGTTCCCCTTATATGATCATTTTACTGCACTCGGATTCAGTAGATAGATGAACCTCTTTAGCATTGTTCAGAAGGAAGGAAGTGGAATCCCAGTTTTATACAGGGGGAACACAGGACTGAATCAAACAGAAAAAAACAGTGCCTAAAAGTAATGATTCAGGAAATTCATGAATGAGCTTTGATCCTAGGCTTTTGTATTTTAATTCTCTCCTAAATGGACTGATGGAACTTCATTATCTCTCACCATTCTTTTAAGAAAAAGCACAAACATACTATGAGACCCTTGAGCAGAATGAGATGGTCCCAGAAGAGAACTGGCAGACAAGGGCCAGGAATTTCTGTCGCTTTATCACTGCTATCAACAACACCCCTAGAAACATTGGGAAGGATGGCAAGTTTCAGATGCTGGTGTGTCTAGGAGCCAGGTATAAAGAAACTTCCTTATTATTGTTGTTGTTATTGATATTTTAATGAAATGAAAGAGATGTTGCACGTGAGACAGTTACTCCCCATTCCCTGTCTCTTAAAGATATGTAGAGATCACGGTAGGTCTGCTTAAAAGCAAAGAATAAAAATCATGTCTGTGCAGATGTAAAATTAACTTGGCTTTATTTTTATTCCCTAACTGCCCAATGGGACCTTGTCAGAGACCACCTTTTGCACCACTGGATTGCCCTGCTTGCAGACTGCCCCATTACAGCCCAGATGTATGAGGACATAGCCCTGATTAAGGATCACACACTGGTGAATTCTTTGATTCGGGTGCTGCAGACCTTGCAGGAGTTCAACATCACCCTGGAGGCATCTCTTGTCAAAGGAATTGACATCTGACCTCCTATCCCACAGGAAAAACTGTCTTCACAAACACAAAAAAAGCAACAAGGAGTGAATCTCGTTAGTATGCAAAAGTTCTGTCTTGCCAGTACATTGTATTGTGGACTTGTTCATGCCCCAAAAATGCAACTTTAACTTTTCTTGAAGGAAACTCCAGAAATAGTACAGGCAAATGGATAGAAGCTGTAAACTCAATGTAAAAAAGAGGATTTTGGTATAAATCTATTTTAAGAGTTTATTTGCTGATTTGCTTTTTACTCACTTTCATGTGAAAGAGATAGAGATGAGTATTGTGCAGCTTATTTTAAAGCTGCAGTATTTCCTTGCCATAGAAAATGTGCAGTGAGCCTTTCAGCGTTCTGTGAACTTGCCTTCAGATATGCTGTATGTCATAGACCCCAGTGTATACACTCCATTTCTGCTGAGAAGGTCATTCTATAGTTTTTAAACTAATATTTTATATATTAACATTATTACCAATGTTTGATTTTTAAGGTGTGGGGTCATGTTCTGCTGCAAGGGAACTACAGATCTGATCAGTGCTTTTTTTTAATAGCTTCAAAGCACTGATATGTCAACAATTATTTTTTTCCTTTGTTTTTGTTGTCAGTATTATTTTTAGTGAAATTCAGGACTGAACCATGAAATGTCCAGAGATCAAAGTAATATTTTTCATATTGGTACATAATTGCACAGAAGAAGAAATTAAGTCTGTTTTTTAACTGATGTTTTTTATTTATTTAACCTATCATTGTATTTTGTAAGTTTGTCTTTAAAAAAAGTCTTCTGTGATACAACTGGCTATATTATGTTGCAATTCAGAATTTACAGTGTAGCCCACTTAAATGAAAAGCCTGGAATAATTGTTCATAACACAAGAACGTTTCCACTGAAACCAGCCTTTTGAAGCTTGGTATATGGTTGCTGCTGGTAATTCTCTTAACTGCTAATAAAGAGAGACATTAATTCCCCAGATGTCAGATGACTAACTAAAGATCTTTATGCCCCATCTGAAATAATAACAGTATACCTTACTAGTAAGTATAAGGATTTCTTAATGTTTCTGAAAAGACAGCGGTATTAAGGTTTTTTCTTTTCCTTTTGAGTGCATATGTCTTGGATCCCATTGTCACAGTCCGCTTCATTTGGGATGCTTTTGTTTTTAGCAACGAAAGTTTTAGTCCATTTCTGCTATGAAACACAAACATTTTGAAAGCTTAATTCATTGGAGATCTGGAACTTGGCAGACACCTAAAGGCATTTCTGTTCATTTGAATCCTGTGATAAAAATCTCTTGGAAATGAATATGTGACTTAAGAACAGGCTGATTTATCAGCATCACAAATTACTGTACAGAAGTTCAGGGCTGTGTATTTAAGATGTCTCCACTGTATAAACTTATCTCAGTATTCTCTCTCTTTGGAGAAACAGAGTCCAAGTTTTTTGGTTCATACAATGTTGTAGCACTTTTACTTTACCTACAGCTTAGTCACATCTTGTGATAGTTTATTTCCATTATTTATAAGTATAGCACATGAATTAAATTTTTGACTATTTTTATTTTTGTCCTATTTATTTCATTATTAAATGGAGAAGTTCCTTTGTCACTACTTATCAGAGCAAGATTCTTCTTTGATTTCACAGTAGTGTTAGGAAGATGTGAGGGCAATGTCTGAGCCATTCCTCACATGGGGTGGGTGTGAATTATTTCACATCATACAGGAGCATTTCACAGGAGTATTCCCTGTGTGTGCAGGTGTGGTTTTGTTGGTGGTTTTTAAATTTTTCTTCCTGCTTTGGAAGGGCAAAAATAAAAAACCAGTTGTACTGTATTCTAAAAATTTCATGTATTCGACTTGGTATGTGGGGATAGTTCTTGTACACCTGCCCTAAATTGTTTATACATTAATAATAGCAAAAAAAAAATTGTTGTTGTTGTTTCATCTATCTTGAAAATTACTTTACTAGGCTTGTATATTTCACAAGGAATATTAGGTAAGAAAGGAAGGTTCCATATACTGACCTTAACGGAAGAGCTGATCCTGTTAAAACCATATATCTCATAGTATTAAGGATGGATTAATTTTATCTTGCATGAGGTAATTACCCTGAACTAAGGTTCTTCTTTTATCTTTTATTTTTTTCTTCCTTACACATATTTCCCTAGTGAGACATGATACCATTGGCTTAATGGCTTTTTTGGTGTGGATTGTTTTGTCCTCATTAGGACAGAGATACCTGGAATTTGGTGATTGCCAAGGGTGGGCTTCTTGACTGGCTCATGGGGATGTTGCTGTCCATCAGTGAGAACACCCTGAGTGCTGGCTGTCCAGTGCAAAAGGAAGACACAGAGATCATCTTTCAGCTCCTAAGTTACTTTATTATCACAGGAAAAACGAGTTTGTGATAGACCTTCCTCCTCCTCTCACAGGGGGCCTGTGCTTTATCCTGTCAGGGTTCAAAGCACTTTCTGCTATGGACTTCCAAGTCTGGAGGGGTTTGCTCCACTGATGGAGCAGTAGAAGGTTCTGAGATGCAGCAGCAAAAAAGCTGTTTTTGTTAGCTCCATAGGGAACCAAGGAAGAGCAAGATATTTAATATAGCCTGTGCCAGGATTTTGGGAAGATACTTGGCTGGCATGTGTAAGAACAGTACAGTCTGTAGGAGCAGCCACAATCCTCACTACTCTGCAGTGTTCACCACAAACCCACCCCCTTCTCTCATAGCCATGAAAGAAGTTCCTAGCAGCCGTCCCACAGGATGAAGTTAGGATCCAGCATTTGCTCTTGCCATGCCATTCTGCTGAACTTTATAGGAACAAACGGTGTAGTCAGCACCTTTTTATCCAGAGCTTTGTAAAATCCTTCTCCCTTTGTTCAGAGTAATGCAGTTTTAACTTTTTTTCCTGTTACTTTTCCAAAATAAGGGGGCAGGTTTGGTAGGTACAGTTAGTGTGGCTGTGCTGTTCTGTTGTTTGGTAGGGGTTTTTTGGTAACAGTTAATGAGAAAAGATAATCTTTTTAACAATGCACATTCATTCTGGAGAGAGAAATGCAGTGATAAAAAAATAAGCAGTTTGTCATGCAGTAAGTACATAGTGCTAAACTGGCCAAATATGTTTATAGGCTCATACTGATTTGAGAGGAAAAAATAGGCTATCACCTATCAATCATTTAGGCTTTTTTGGTTAATGCTACAACAATACTTTTACAAAAAGAAAATGCAAATTAATAAAGATGTGATTTAAATGTAATTAAATACTATGATGATAAGTTTATACCAAAAAAAAAAAAAAAAAAAAGCCTTTACCTACCATAAACTTTAACCATCTGATATTCTGTAGCTGAAAACATATTCATGAACTGGAGACTATGCCACAACTTTTTCCATTACAAAGAGTATTTTTTAAACTGTTCAAATGGGACTTACTAGCTGGATGATCCATACTTTTTATGTGTTTTAAATTCATGAATATGTTAAGATTTCTGCAGTGAAACTATTCAGAGTTAACTTTTTCTGTATATTGTCAAATGAATTTTGTCCGTAGTGAAGAGACTATAGGGTACTTGAAAATACTTGAAGAAATTGTACATGTACTTCACATCTTTGTAGCTCTTTATTTTATACCTAGAGATTGGCTGTTAAACTAAGATAAAGCATCAATATCTTATAAACTATATATTTTACTACATGGGGAAATCACTGACTTGTTTTTTTTAAGGGCCGTGTTGAAGTTTACATTATAATGACAAAACCAGGTACTGTTGTCCTTTTTTTATTTTTCCTGTGACGTTTCAATCCATTGGACATTAAATGTGAATTGGATATACAAAACAGTTTTACAGGTGTAGCTGATTTGCTGAATTGCAATAAAATTTGTCTTCTAACATGAAAAAATAGCATTAATGTGCTATTTTCATAAAGCCTGTTATAATTTGACTGATCATCTGGCTCATTGCCTGGCTGCAGGTCTGTGGGACATTTTAGTACCTTGTTTCAGGAGACCTTTGTTGTACAGTTTGTGCCTGATCTGTTCAACTACAACTCCTCCCTCCCAGCTCCAAGGTAGCCTTCCCCCAGGCCATCCTTGTCAGTCAGACTGCCACCAGTGGAAGAGATGCCTGCTCTGGAATCAGGGAATGGGGAGAAGGGGAAAGCAAAGGGACCAATGCAGACCTTGGAAGGTGCCTGTGAGCACACACACTCAGATGTGCTGCCATTCCCTGTTTCAAACTGTGTGAGGTCATCACCGAGTGTTCTATACCACCAGGGAAGACAGAAGGGAAGGAGTTGGATCATTAATTTGGAGGTATCTCTGTTGTTTCACCTCTCACCCCCCCACCGGGTCTGTGGTGGAGGCTGTTTTTAAACAAAGTGAAATAACAAGTGTTAATATCCCACATCCGTCTTCCTGGGTTGGGGGTGATCCTGCACTGCCAACACTTGATGGTGTCACCCTGTTGGCTCCCTGGGGAGGTGCCGGAGGGTGAACTCGGCCTGAGCCATGCTCTGGTGAGGTGGTGCTCTGGCTTCATCCTTGGACAGGTTTGGGGTGCAGCCATGGGCTTGGTACCTGCTGTGGCCATGCTGAGCCTGTGAGAGAAACCAAACCTGCCTCAGGAGCTGGGGCCGTCTCTGCTCCCTGGGCTGGGGTGGACCTGCTGCTCCTGTTCCCCTGCAGGGCACTGGGATGGACGTGGGGCAGGCCTGGATGGAGCTGAGGTAAGTGCAGCTTCAGAAGCACATTCACCTCATCACAGGTGGCCTCAGGTATTTCAGATTTCCTCGAAGGAAAGGGAGCACAAGGAGCAGGGCCTTGGTGGGCAAAGTGTGTTGTGCAACTGCTGGGTGCACAGGCAGGGACTGTTTACTGACTGCTCCAGTCTAGAAATGTTATAATTCATTGTAGCAATGACTTGGAAAGTTCTCACAAGGAAATACAAATGTCTAAAAGTTATTTCACATGACAAGGTGTCTCTTTTTTCCACCTATTAACTCAGAAATGTGTGTGTATTAATAGGCCATACTGTATTTAGTTCTGCAATAAACAGAAACTGTTCTTCATTTCAGTGACAGTGGCATGTTAAGATGCAGATCCTACAACATTTAAAATGTCACTGGTAGATCTGATGTTTGTTTCAGGAAAGTTTTTCTACAAGCGGCATAAAAAGACTTAGACAAAGTATATAAATTACATGAGAGGGTTTTTAATGCCACTTGTGACCAGAGAATACACAAATTTCCTCTGTCTCAGGTAAGTCCTGTGCAGGTCCTGCTGATTACTGAAGATGTGTTGTTTTTACACAGAATTCAACAACCTATTTGGTAGCTTGGACACTAAGATGGGAAGTGCAAAATTTTGAGCAATACATTTTGAAGAAAAACAATTACTCAAAACTCAGTGTACAGCTGGAGATGAGCAAGGCTTGAAACTACAGCTCTGAGACATTTTGTGTGTGCTTTGGAACAATTAAATATTTGAAAGTATTTCCTCACTTGTCGGCATCCTACTTTCTTTTTACTGTTGTGGCATCCCCCAGCCCTCCCAGTTGTTTTCAGCTGCTGTCACAAGCACTCATTATGCTCGCTCAGTCATGCTAAATTTTGGGTCAATATGATGCAGTGTTGTTCAGGCCAGCAGAGTTGCAACTTCTCATTAAAGTGCAGATGAAATGGCAATCTAGATGTCTTCAAATAATGTTTGGTCATCATTAAATAATGAAATTTAATAAGGATTATGAAGCATAAAGCAGTTTTTAACCCAAATTTTCAGACAAAAGTATTCGTCTCTACTCTGGACATCAGGTGTACAATTTCTGAAGCAGATTTTACATCCAGCTGCTCTGTGGCAGCTTAGTCTCAATCTCTCAGTGTGAGGCAACTGCACGTGATAATGAAGATGGAGAGCAGAGGGAAATTTGGGGGTCTTATCTCTATGGAAGTAGCTATTTTTCGGTAGCTATTTTCCTCCCTGAAACTTCATTACTTGATTTTATTTTAAATTGCTGAAAAAAAATCCCCAGACAATCCTGTTTGGTGTGGTTGTTTTCCTTTCCTCATACTTAACTTAGTGCTGAAGTTAAATCTTAAGAATTTTTCTAGCTTCTCTCTCCCAGTAAAGTCTTTGTGCCCCGAGTCACTGTCACTGTGCCTCTGTAGTTGAATAGAAATAGTTAAAAAGGCTGCAGAAAGGCATCTGAGTTGAGGTCTGAGCTTGTCTGGTTTATGTCTTTAAAGAGATATTTTAATGGCAATTCTTCATCATAAACAAATGTGTGTTATATGTGAAATAATAGCCAGGATCCTTCACAAAACACTTAGAAATTTATGTATAAGAAATGGCTTCATTGGCTAAGATAAATTTGATATTGTTCTGTTTGTTTTCCAAGCTGCAGTGAGATCTTTTGATTTAACTCAGGCATTCCCAAATATTTATGTCTCACTTTATGTTTTAGTTTATAGAAGTAAGAAAGATGCTTTGTTTTACGGTGCCTCAGAAAGCTTTAGATATTTTGGTTACATGACTCTTCAGTGTCTCTTACTGGTTTTTCTGCTACACTCTTCATGTATGTTCTTACTTTACGTTTTTTGCAAATCTTGTGACGAAAGTTACTTAAATTAATACTGGTCAATTTCATTGCGGGAACTTGACTGGACAGTGCCTGAAACATGTACCAGCTTTTTTGTAATGTGGCTTGAAGTCATGTTAGATGGGAGATGGCTTCTCTGTCCATTTGGGAGAGTTCTATATGGAGACACCTTGAGTGATATCCCTGGATGAGAGCTGTGCAGGTGTGCCAATTCCCACCCCAAATATGGTTTATTCATGAGATCATGGAAACTGTGGAGAAACCCTTCATTCATTTATTGCTTTCTGTTGGTGAGGGGGGGATTGGAGTATGGTGCAGGCCTGGAGAATCTGTGGAGTGTTTAATGAGCAGCTTTATGTATTTATAGATGAGATTGACTAAGACTGAAACCGTCCAAGAGACACAAAAGATTGCTTCTCATTGGATTTAAAAAGAGACTAACTTTGATCATTTCAAAAGCAATGAAGCCTGATGCTCCAGTGAGAGAGTGGTAATTTATAGCTGCCATTAAGGAAACACAGACAAAGACCGAGAGAAAGTTTCATTCTGAAGATTTACTAATGTGTATAAACCGCCCTTGCAACTAGAAACAGTTGGTATTTCTCACAGAACAAAACAAAAGAGAAAGGGCAGTGAAATGGAGATGGGAGGGAGGGGTGGAAAAGAAGACTGCCTGCTTTTGCTCGCAGCCTGAAAGGTCAGACATTATTTAGGAAATTATAATTTCAGTGAATAATGTATGAGCCAATTTTACCTGCCAAAGGCGTGACAGCTGTGAGAAATCCCTTGGCCGGGAATGGAGGTGGGACGGGGCTGGGTTGGGGGTGGGGTGATGTCTGGGTTTTGGCATGACCTTCGGCCGGGGATTCACGCTCTGCAATGGGGTGTAATTACACGGTAAAAATGTCAATATTATATTCTTGAACAAACGCAAATGAGGATGGAGCGCGTCGCGTGCGTTCGGGCTGCGACAGGCTTCGTGCTCGGGCTTGTCCCTGCGCTGGGCGATGGTTCCCGGTCCGCGGGCAGCCCCGGCTCCGGCACAGCTGCCGGGGGCATCCGCAGCCTGCGTGTGAGGTATTCCCGCTCTCGCGGGTGGCAGCGGCTCCGCGGGACGCCTTGTGTTTGGGGCGCCGCAGGTGTGCGAGCGCCAGGGCGGCTGCCGGGTCTTCCGTGGGCGTGGATGGGACGGTTCGCGTGCCGGGAGCGCCCACCGCGCCCGGGGCAGGGGCAGGGCCAGGCAGGGGAGGGGGAGGCCCGCCCAGCCCTCGCCGCCCCGCGCCCGCTGTCAGTGCGAGGCGGGCCGGGCGCCCCAGACACTCCCTCCGCTGCCGTCTCCTCCCGCCNCAGAGGGGCGGTGTAAAAATAACCCAGCTGAGCTGCCGTCCTGCCGCTGGCATGAGATCTGCTTGATGTCTCTGTGTCCTGGCTTAGAAGGAAGCCCCCTCCTTGCTGTGTGTTTTCTGGGACCCCTCTTGCCGCGGCAGATGTGTGCCCCCGGCTCGGGCAGGGCAGGGGAGAGCTGACGGTGCCGAGGGCACACAGTCAGCACGTGTGGCTGATGCTCCTTTATGCCCGCTGTCTGTTCTTTCCTGCCCATCCTTTCTGCCCCACCTACCTGAATCTCACTAGCTGGAGACGCCTCAGCTAATGCCCGCACCCTTCCTTGCATGACTTGTTCCTTCGATACACTGCCTCCCATATTTTTTAATAGCTTGACTTCTCTGCTTTGAGAGGAAGGGGATTCTGCTGCTCTTCCCAGCTGCTTTCCACTGTTTGCCACCTTCTCCTTTCTTTCTGGTGGCAGTATCTGGGACCCCATCGCTGCTACTGGTGCTGTATGCACCTGAGAGCCAGGAAGGCACTGCTGCTCTAACACTGGCTCTTTGCCTTGTTTTCTGCTGCCAAACCCCATTAGGAGTTAAAACCAAGTGAACACTTTCTGCAGTTGGCAGCTGCTGCAGTACCTACAGGCATATTTTGTGACTGGGGAAAGGAAAAAAAAAAGAGCAGGATGAATGCTATAATTGTAAATGGGAGAAGTACTGGCTGAAACTTCCATTTGGAAAGTGATCCCCACTATAAAAAGTGGCTGACTATTGAAGTAGTCGCTTTCTGCTGATACTCACGCACTACTTCTTGTTTTAGGAGGCACTTTTTGTACCTGCATGGGTTGTTGCTTCTACAGTTCTTCCTTTTAGCCAGTTGCTGGAAATCCTCCTGTTTCTGTGCTTTAGTTTTCTTCTGCTATGTGAGAAACTTGTGCTGATGTCTTCTGCTGCCTGTAACTTTTCTTTCTCTCCTGTCTATGCTTCATCTCCAGGACTTCTTCCTGTCAGTGCTTCCCTTTCTCTTCATTTCCTCTTCTCTGAAGTTTTCACCTGGATATTTGCTTCAGTTTGCTGTGCTTTGAGATGGCTGACCAGGTGATTTAGCAATGCTGCTCCCCAAATACTCTTCTTGTATTAAAAAAAAATATTTTGACATTATATGTCTCTTAAATGGTAAGTCATTCTTTTACCTTCTTGGTGGTGACTTTGAAAGTACTTTTCAATCAACTCCCCTTGTTATGTTAAAGATCATTGGGCTTCCTGCAGGTGATGCATGGATGCGATCAAGAACTCTTGATGACTTTTTTTTTGTTAATCAGGAAGATTAACAATCTCTGACGAATCTCTGTGAAACTATCAGCTGAATTTTATGGAGCATCTAACCCTTAGGAGATTGTTTTGGATGCATTTATATATGTGCACAAAAGCTTTACCATGGGCTTATCTGAATTGCATACAAATATATCTATACGCAGGTAGAATATGACACAAATTGAAGTGCAGATGTCCTGACACACAAAAACACACAGTATTCTTGTGGGCACCACAGAGAGGTGCTCAGCCTTGTCATCTCCTCAGGGACGTGTTCAGGAGACATGCCCTGTTCTCCTGCTGACATCCCTCCTGAGCCTGCTGTCTTTTCACAGATGTGGACGAGTGTGCCCTGGGGCTGGACGACTGCCACTCAGATGCTATTTGTCAAAACACCCCCAAGCTGTACAAGTGCATATGCAAAGTGGGTTACACTGGCGAAGGGAAGAAATGTGAAGGTAAAGGGACCGGAGCACTGTGTTCTGTCTGTGTCAGCATGGAGCATTTCTAAAAAAATAGAGCCACTAAAAATAACTGAGGATTTTTAAATCTAAATAGTGATTGTTTCATGGCACGATTTACTTCCTGTTTACAAAATCAAAGGCAAACCTTGCATGGATTTTCACCTGTTCATTTCACTCAGCCCAATACTGAGTTTGTTGTTCAACTAGCAGCCTTAAAAAATATAAGGTAGAGCTGCAAGGGGACCTCAGGATGTTTTCTCAGTCATCAGAAACATTCAGCAAGAAATGCATTAAATACAGTGTATTTGCAAGACAATGACGATTTTGGACAGCAGTTGCTGCTCACATTTAGGCAGTCACATCCCTGTCTATAACACTCAGGCAAGCATCCATCATATTGACTTTTGCTTTATTCCTTAGACATTGATGAATGTGACAACGATTTCAATGGGGGCTGTGTCCACGAGTGTTTCAACATTCCAGGAAATTACCGCTGCACTTGCTACGATGGCTTTATGCTGGCTCACGATGGTCACAACTGCCTGGGTGAGGAGTGTATTCATGGGCAGTGTGAGTGGAGATAGATGGGAACACAACCCTGGAGCTGCATCCACAGGGAACACTTGGCAATCTCTTGGGCTCAGTCAGTTCAGAGAGAGAACGTTGCTTGTGAGACTAAGGATTTTCAGGTACTGAGGTACTGTACAGTGTGGCTCTGCTCCCCTCTGTAACTGAGGATAACTGTGCTATATTTCTGTGGAGTGTTTTGGGTTTAAGTGTGCCAAAGGCCATGTATTATTATACTAAATGAGTTTATATAAAGGAACATGTGCTATCATTGTCCTCTGTTCCAGAGTTAGCTTAGGATCTGTTGTCAGGTATGTTTCCAGGCTTAGGGATCTTCTCTCTCAAATATATCTGTAATGTGGGGGTTTCTCACTCTGAGTATTCCTAAAAGGAGAGGATGATTTGGAGTGTACAGTAGCTGTGTATGATGGAGGACGTTGAAGAACAGAGGGACTAAGCCTCAAGCTGCTGAAGCTGTCCTGCTTCCTGAACCCCAGCTGGGCACCCTGTGTGGCTCAGCCCTCTGCTACCTGTGCCATTTGCTTTTTCAGAGATGGCTCAGTTTTTCTCTACTGCTGCACTCCATGAGGATGTGCCCGGACACACCTCCATAACCATGGCAGTCAGAGCCTACCTTCCTCTCACTGCATGACTGAAGTTAGTTTGGCAGGTTATTTCCCACTGCTGTGTGGCACATCAGCTGGGGGGTCAGACCATCCTCAGGCTGTTTCTTCTGCTGGGACAAATCAGAAAACTCTGGCGTACTCAGTGGGATTGTGTTGGGTTTTACCTGCTGGGACCCTGTTGTGTACCCAGCTTTCTACAATGTAAGTGGAGGAGAGAGTGAACTCACCAGGTTCCAAATATTTAAATAAAGTAGGGAGGGAAACAAAATATCTGCAGATACTTTAAAATAACAGAACATCCGTCTTATTTTTGCCTCTGTGTAAACACAGATTGGAGTTCAGTTGAGGTTACCATGAAGGACTGGATGTGAAGGAGCACACTGCCTCTGACAATGGCACCAAAAGGCATGTGTGTATTCTCTTTGTACCCAGGGCATACTTCAGCTGAGTTGTTTGTGATCAGTGACATAACTTAGACAAAAACCTACCACCTGCTATGTCACTGGGAAGCTGCTTAGTATTGCATGGCAGACCTATAAAATAAAATAAAACAAAATATCATTGACATACAATGAGGTTTTTACCGCTGATATGCCAATTATGAGTCGTGATGTAAACATTAAATAAATATTTTGGCATGCAGAAAATTGGATCACATGTTCTCTTAATCTGTTTATTTACTTTGCTCACACCAGGGTTGCCCTCCTTTGACCCTTATTTTTGAAGATCTCGGCTGTGTGCCTGGGTTTAAGCCAAATAGACAATTACTTGTTGGAAAGAGATGATTTTTTTGAAAGCCTTCCAAGGTCTGTAAGACAGAAACATCTGCTGGAGTTCAAATCTGTAGCACTAAAAACTAGTGGTGGCTGTTTATTCATGATTGTTTGCACATTCACATCACTGTAGAACTCTAAAATACTCAGCTTCTTTGTGATGATGATATGTCAGCTGCTCTTTTTCTCCAGCAGGTCACATTCTTCTGCATCCAATTGGATTACTCACCGCCTTCAGTGGACATTAAATTTGTTGTAATACTATGTTATACTTCTTACTAAAAGCCTCTCTTTCTCCTTTTTTTTTTTAAAGACAGCTGTTTTCTGCCAGAAATGCTACAGCGTTAAATTAAAAACGTTGTAGTATTAACCAGGATCAATGAACAGAATAGGGAACAAACGTGATGTTACAGATGAATTTGCAAATGAGACCAGTGCTTTGCCTCAGCAAGGTTTTGTCCTGCTTTTAAGGGACTGAGTGTTTTTTGGTTACCATTAAAATTTCTGAAAATTAGGTTAGGAAAAGTATTTGGCAGTGAGGTTACAAAAAACCTGTGTTTATTAAGGAGTAAAATTCCAAAGTATTGGAGATTGGGATGGGCATCCTGTTGCTCAGAGGCTTAGCTAAAGTTTTTCTACTCTTTCGGTCTCTTGGTTGTCTTGCAAGCAGAGCCCTTCTGTGCTCTCTGGTGTTGTTGAGACTCTGAATGTTACAAAATCAAGCTTAAAACTGCTTTCAGAACTTCTGCTCTTGTCCTTGACCGCAGTCAGTCAACACAGCAGCAGCCCTGATGATGAGTGACGATGTCCTAGACTTGTGGGAGGAGGATGATAAATCAAACCAAGCACCACAACAGATGTGGTGTGTGAATTCTAGCTAGGGCGAAAGTAAGGAGCAGGGGATAGGTTTTTAGCTGAATTCATTTTGAGGTTTGTATTTCTCTTGTTCCACCTTTGCTTCAGGATGTGTAGCTTTCTGGGAAAACACCTTTTATAGCTTGGGTGGGTTTGGAACCAAAGAGTCATTGTCCCATTGAGCCAGACGATGATACATGTGATCGCTGAGCTGGATGTGCCAGAGCTGTGGAGTGGAGCTGCACTGAGGGGCAGGGAATGTTCCCATGGGTGGTGAGGTCCTGATCTGTCTCTGCCGAGGCTGCTCTGCCTTAGCTGTAATCATCAACTCCTCTGGGCTGGGTTGGCCAGCACTTCTTGGGAGCCCTGTGGCTGCTGGGGCAGACTGCAGACACGGGATGAGCAGCAGAAATGCACTCTCCCAAGGGTGACAGCACAACAGCAACCACAGGGTAGCCTGGGGTGTCTCAGCTGCCTGGGTGGTTCCAACTCGAGCTGATGTCTGCCTGTCTTCACCGTGGATTGGTGTGAGCATAAAGCTGATCTCTGTCTTTTCCCTCTCTCCCTCAGACACAGACGAGTGCATGTTCAACAACGGTGGCTGCCAGCACGTTTGTGTCAACACCGTGGGGAGCTACGAGTGCCACTGCAAGGAAGGGTTCTTCCTCAGTGACAACCAGCACACCTGCATCCACCGCTCCGAAGGTACCGCCTCCACCGCTGGGCACAGAGCAGCAGCTTCTGACTGAGGCAAAAGCTCTAAACTATCTTCAGAAGTATTTTTGGGTTGATGTTTTCAAGGCTGTGAAGGGTCTTGAAGTCCTCACTGCTTTTGAAAGGAGCAGTGTGTCACAATCTTCTAAGTCCCTTTGAAGATGCTGCATCCCTTCCTCCTCTTTGATCCCAAGTGCTTGTGTCTGCAGTGTTGTGCTTGTTAAAGGCTGTGCTGCTGTGCTGCCAGTGTCCTTGGTGCTCTGTTGTGCAGCTAAACTGTGCCCTAATTCAAGGAATGGCAACAAATGGAAGTTCTGGGCATTTTCACTGGCTTTAGTTACAGGGCAATATCTGCACTACCTTCAGATACCTTTTAGATTCCCTGTAGAGTGTTTAGGTTTCAGCTAGGAGATTTATTGTTTGTCAGCCCCAAAGGTATTCAAATCTTGTGCTTTGTTTTGAGAGAAACCTTTGTGAAGCGACCTTTGAGAGATCAGAGTCTGGGATATCTAATGAGACATCAGATGGAACAAAATTATTTTGGATGCCCTTAGGGAATGCTTTAAAGTGGTTGCTCAGATCAGGGAGTTGTCCATTGAACTGTACAGTGAAAATCGTATAATGAAGTACTTAAAGCTGCAAGGCTTTCTTTAATCTATAGCTTATTGTTGGCATAACTATAAGAGGAATCTGAGCATGAATAAACAAATCTCACTTTAAAAATCCCCAAAGTGAATAGATCAACATTTATAGACATATATGGCCAACCACAGATGAAGGTGCTGAGGCGGCTGTCGTCTGACAGAGCTGAACTGATCTTTGTTTGTGTTGAGAATTTGTGTTCTCAGCTCCTCTGGCCCTGAGCTTGGTCTCACAGGGGTCAGGTGTTTCCTCAGACCATGGCTCCGGTTGCCACTGCAGGGGCTGCACCAGGAGTGGGGGCAGGCAGGAGGGCAGCAGTGGTGGGACAAGGCGTAGCAGGGATGTGACTTAGTGTGCATCCATGGAGGAGGTCTCAAAGGACAGAAATTGGTTGCTTGAACTCCTTGTCTCGTCTGATGCCAAGAGAGGAAAAAGTTCCAACTCTTTTTTCATACTTACTGCTACTTGAGTACCTTCTACTCTCTTGAACTGACAGCAGCAGCATTCCCTGTCATTAATATTTACTTCCCTGTTTGTACCTTTGGAATTCTGTCTCTTTTCTTAAAGATGCATTTAGTTTAACTTTTTTTTTTCCCAAAAAGGCCCTTTTTTCATAACACCAAACATCCACTAAACATAGGTATTTTTCTTTGAAAAGGATAACAAAGAAGACAAAAAAGGATGGCTTTTTTCCCATAAAAACTATCTACTAAAATATGTCTTTATCAAAACTAGTCTTAAGAAAAAACCTCAGCACACTCTTTTGCGTGATATGTTTTTTTGCTTCTTAATAAAACACTGAAGTGTCTGTTTTGCTTTCTTTAAAAGCCATTTTTTCTGGTTTTCATGCTGTGATTGTTTTCCTTCTACCCCCCTCCCCATCACTCCTTCATTACTGTAAAGTGCTGCTTGGGATTCCCCACCTTCTTTAAAACCTTTTTTTTTTCTCGTATTTTTTTTTTTCCCCCTTGGGTGGGCATGTCTGCTGTAAGCCAAATCTCACTTCTTTATCTTTCTCCTCACTTTGTTCTCTGCTTTTCCGCTCATTTCTGAGACTTCTGTTCTCTGCCTTGTGTACGCATTGTTCAGTGTTTGTACTTTATTGATTCTGAGACCTCACAGGATCGATCAAAGCAGATTTTGGCTCCTACTGCCTAGCCCATCTATTCATTTTTCCTTCTTGTCTGTAAAATGAGGGAGTATTTCCTTCCCTGTCTCCCACCCCCATTAAGGTTCTTCATATATTAATGCCTGAGAGACCTTCCCTGTGGTCTGCAATATTGGCCTTTAAATACACAGAAGCAGAGTGAACTGGAGTTTAAACCACAGAAACTGAAAGTGTCATGGGAAGTTGTGTACAGTCCTATTATTTTTTTCCTTGTTAGCCTGCTGGAATGAGCTGCTCTTCATCTGTGTGGGAGAATGAATTACCTAGGGAGGCTGTTAAAGCAGTTGGCAGAGCAGTCATGCATGTGCACCTCAATTCTGGGTTCAAATTGCTCTGTATATGGGAATAAAAAAAACTTGAAGGAAAACAGAGGTTTTTGTGAATAAGTATGTAGTGCATCTTTGTGGCTGCTATTGCTCTGGATGGCAAATCTTGCTGCTCTCCCTTGTGGTATTTCACAGTCATAGCTCTCAGCTTGTTGGGCTGAATTGGTGGGAATGAAGGGGATCTGTAGAATGAAAGCCACGCTTTGGATTGCTGTGTGGGCTCGTACACGGGGCACCATCTCAGCTGTCACTCTTGGAGCCCTGACTGCAGAGAACAGGGATAACCAGAGAGCTCTTGGGGAAAAGTTGCCTTAACACAAGGATGTAGAGAGCATGATGAAAAACTAAAGCATTCCTGGGATGTTGTGTTCTGCTGGCTATGCTGATGCTCCTCACCATTTTTCTGTTCTCTCAGAATGTCTGGTAGCTCTTTGTACCATTGCATCCTCTCTCTCTGTCTGACAGAATGCCTGCTTGAACGTGCCCTGAATGGAGCCTTAATGCTCTTAGCAGATTGGGAATGTTGTCCTGACACCTTCTGTGCCAAAAAAAAAAAAGAAAAAAAAAAATTTAAACCCATATTATACACATAAAAGATTATTTAGTGTGACCTGACAGGGAAATACTGTGCTGGCTTTTTTTGCCTGTGTTTTGCCAGTGACAGGAGTGCTCAGATCTCAGGTTTGCTGGGTAACTTCAAGAAGGTCCAGTCAGCAGAAAGGTCTCACCTGGCTCAGGATCTGCTCAACCAAGTAGGCACTGGATTCACCTCTCTTGGCTGAGTGGGACAATCCCGTGGGACATCCATCCATCCATCCATCTCAAGCCATTTCTAAGTCAGTAGGGCAGGGTCTCCTGCAAGAGAATTGTGTGTCTTGGAAGTGTGTNCTGTCCTGGCTCTACCATCATCTGTCCACGTTCTGTTCATCCTCCTTCTTCTGCCCATCCTGTGTCCATCCTCCATCCATCCTGTGTCCATCCTGTGTCCATCCTCCATCCAGCCATCCATCCATCCATCCATCTCAAGCCATTTCTAAGTCAGTAGGGCAGGGTCTCCTGCAAGAGAAATTGTGTGTCTTGGAAGTGTGTGGGGAGATTTGACCAAAATTTGCTTGGGGTTTGTTTCTGGACCACAGTCTGCCATTGCAACAGCACTGGAACAATGTGACCTGGGAGACTTTATGTCCACCAACGAGTTTGCAGCCACACAGCATTTATGGCTTTACAGACATGTCTTTAATACAACCTTGTAAAATGGGGCTGAGAGAGATCTACCAGCTTTGGAAACAAGCAGCAGTCCCAAAGTAAATGCTGGAATGTGTGGATGTGGGTATCTTCTATGAAACTGCCTTTTGGGTTGGCTAGATTTTGGTGGGTTTGGTGGAGTACCTTGTTACACAATGGATTCTTTGTTATCAAAATGCATCCTGGTCTGGAAAGCACAGTTTTAGCTTTCTGTGGAGATCTGATTGAATTCTGCTCACTCAGAATGGAGCAATCCCAAATAGAGTATAATAACCATTTGTTTGGTGTCAATGAACTTTACCAAAGTACCTCCTTGAACAGTTTCCCCTTTGGTAGCTAAATAGAGACAAAAGAATAACTTTGTTAAAAGAAAACAAGCTGCTAATTCTCTTAATGCTCTCTAACCCCTCCCAGCTAACAGACCAAACTATCCTGTTTAAACCCATCCAGAACTTTCATAAAAACACCAGCAGTAATGAGGCTAATTTGTGGCCTCGTAGGTTGTCTCCTTCCTTGACTGACACAGTAATGGGTGACAGCTTTCATGTGGGCTCCTTGGGCTGCGTCTTGTGAGCTGCAGGATTTGAAGTTTCATTGTCTTATTGGACTTCTGGAGAGTCCCCACTGTGGGAAAGGAATCAAAAAGCCAGTAGAGCAGAATAATCTGGCCTCTGCAACATCCATTCTTTTGTTGCTTAAAGCTGTCTTAATAGAGAAAGGGTCCTGGAGCTGGTGCTCCAGGGGGCGAGAAAAGCAGTGTGGAACAAGGACCTAATTGAAGTGGAGTGGAATAATGGTGACAAGCCAACCTCTGCCTCACGTTGCAGTGGGTTTGTTTCACTTAGTAATAAGGCTGAAAAAAGGGCTGTGTAAGTTTAAAAAATATATACTGTGTGGAATTGATCACAGAATCCCTTTTCTGCAGCATAGTCACCCATTCTCTTCTGCTCCTGATTGTGCATCTGCTCAGCTCCAGAGAAGTTCAACAGAGTGGTGTGGGATGAGCCCTAGCAGCCAAAGTACGCACCACTTGGTCTTCATAAATGGAGCGTTCTCACTGAGAAGAAAGAGCATTTTGGTGTAACTTGTCCTTTTAAAGCCAAATGTGCTAAGGTAGAGAATCTGGTGGTAAAGGTATGCTCTCTGTACACCCAAGGAGAGTATTCAGATGCCTTCTCTTTCCTGGTTTTGAAGGACTGTAGAGGACTTAATCAAAAATCTGTGGTATTCTGTTAAAAGAAAATCCATTTGTTCAATTTGGTCTAATGATCCCATTGGGTAACTCAGCCAGCTGCTGGGTGTTTTTGTGTTGTGTGCGTACATACTGTGCCCCCTTTGTGCCGATGGCAAAGACACCGATTGCATTGAACCATGGAGCAAGGAGAAAGAAGCTTTTGCAATAATTTTAGGAACAACTGCTCCCTGTTTAATTGACTTTATATTTTTGCAAATGCCAGAAAAGACACACTGGCAATTGAGTGCTGTGCATGAACTGGCAGAGATAAAAATGACAGAATGCTTTAGGAGGTGTAGCAAAAGAAATCCAGTCATTAGTGTCACACTGGTTCTTCATTTGGTTAAAGTGGGCACTGGCATTAAATTCTGTCTAGCTGGGAAGGTATACAGAAATACAGAACAGTGTGATAATATCCAGTGGGGTTGTCTTGGGTGGTATGTACTGATATCAGAAAAAAAATTGAAAACAAAATGGTTAACAACAAGGAGAAATGATGTACAGCATGTGTGCAATCTGCATGTTGGTGTGGTCTCTACTTGGTCACTGCTTTATGACTCTGAGAATCTGCTTTGTAAGCCAGGAATTGAAATTGGGATGATCCTTGTGACTGCTGTTCTAAGCATTCCTGTGTCTGCTGGCTGCTCTTTCAAGCAGAGAAATAAGAACTTCACTTTAGACTTGGACCTTGCCAGGACATTGCCACTTTTATAAAAGAAATGAGGAGGTTTTATGAACACCTAACAGTAAAAGGGAGAGCGTTGGATGAGAATGCAGGTGCTGTACAAATTTGTGGATGTTGTTCTTTGACTTTGCAGTCAAAGAACACGGGCACAGAAAAGATCACAGCAGGAGAAACCTTGGGGCCACTGACTTTGCAGGACTGGACTTGCTGCCTTTCCTCTCTGTAAGCTGAAACTTCTTGTCCCAACCCTGCAGAGTCTTCCCAGAGTTAGAGGCTTAGTCTGTGTGTGTATTGTACTGACTTTGTTGCCTGCACACAGAGCTGCTGAGGATGCTGATGCTCTTGTTCCTTTCCTGTTTTACAGAAGGCGTGAGCTGCATGAACAAAGATCACGGCTGTGCCCACATCTGCAGGGAAACACCCAAAGGAGGAGTTGCCTGTGAATGCCGACCAGGATTTGAGCTGTCCAAGAACCAGAGGAGCTGCATTTGTAGGCAACATTCTGCATATGCTTATGGTTTCCCAAAGTGAACAAATAATGTTCTGTTTGCAATGAAATGGGACTTTGCATGTGCTAATGTGGGATGACACGTTTGAACTGTGCGTGCTTGAATGAAACCAGAATTGATGTATTTTCTGGATGCTGTCACACAGGTCTATTAATTGCTGTAGTGTCTGCAGTTTGGGAGTTGTGCCATCATTCATAATGATGGGAAGTTCAGCTCCATGAGAGAGCTGTGCAGTGTTTCAGTCTCACAGAGCCCTTCAGGACAGGGGCATATTAGGAAGGTGTATTGGATGCTCAGATGGCAGTGGAATTGCATTGTCCTTCAAAGGTGTTAGAAGTACTTGTGAGAGTGACATGTGTTTCCTTCCTAGTGACATGTAACCACGGGAATGGGGGCTGCCAGCACACCTGTGATGATGCTGATAATGGGCCTGTTTGTGGGTGTCACCCCAAGTACGCCATGCACGTGGATGGGAAAACCTGCCTGGGTCAGTATGCAGTGGAGGGAAGTAGTTTTCTGTGGATGGCCAACTCGAAGATGATGTGGTGGTGCTGTGTGTGCATGATTAATGCCCCTCATAACAGTATGGCTAGAAAATGTCAAGGAGTTCAAAGTTAAGGAACCTGATAGTGCATGGGTGAGTTGGTTGAGTCCAGGCAAGTTATGCTTCCCTATTTAAGCAGCTACCCAATACTATTTCAACCTGTAATTATCACTGGTCCCCCTGAAACACAAGGCCTGTCACTAACCAAAGAAGGCTTCCTTCCCTCTAGGATATTTTAGGTTCAGTTTCTTCAGTAGTGTGAGCCAGAGAGTGTAAGCAAGGAGTACATCTGTAAAAACTGGGACTCTGAAATCAATTAACGTACAATTTTGGCAAGGCAGTTATCCAGTAAAGAAAACACTTCAGATTTATAAACTCTTCCATTCTCTGGAAGAGTTTTTTGTCTGCCGATTGAAATCAAACGCTCAGGCATAACTGGCTGGTCGTTGTAATTAGCCCATGATAGATGATGACTATATTAGCCCATGATAGATGATGCACTCCTAACAGAACAGTTCGGTTCTCAAGATATTCTCATGGTTTTGACTGAAGGGTCTTCGTGATTTTTGCTCTTTAAAAATAACTCAGTTCTGCTTGGTCAGTTCCTACTCTCTCTGATTCAGTGTGTGATGCAGCTGTTTGTGTGTATGTGTGTGTGTATGTTGGACGTCAGATGAGGGTTCTGGTCAGGGCACCTTTACTCCCTTGCTTTTTTCATGTTCCTTACAGAGAGGGAAGAAGCTGCTGTTGAAGTTTCTGAGGGAAACACCACAGCAGCAGCTGATGCGGACAAGAGAGTGAAGAGACGGCTGCTTATGGGTAAAAGTGCCGATCCAAAATAATTCTGCTGCTTGTTGAAACCTTTTAGATCGAAGCATTAGTGTGGGGCTTTTTTGTTTTTTTATGGTAACCTTCAGCTCTGGAATGAATTCTGCCTGAGATGATCCACTCCCTCTTAAGGAAAAAATGTCATTCCCTAATGTTCAGACATCTAAATGAATAGCCCTGTTTTCAAAAAGAATGACTGAGGAAGAAAGAGGATGCACCCTGTCTTCCCTTGGAGTTTGGACACAGCCTGCCAATAGTGCATGTGAGATGAGAGACTGGGAGGGAATAAACCAGTAAAGCTCTCAAAACTTGACAATAAATAGCATATTGCTTGATGCTGCAGAAAACCAGGATACAAAGCTAGAAAGTAGATTTCAAAAAGCAGGCATAAAAAAATGTTCTTTGTAGCTCTCTCAGTCAATACATGCAATGTAAAATTGTGTTTGTCCAGCCAGTGAAAAGGTTGTTAGACTGACTGAGGTGGTTAGACTGATGACAAGAGGATAAATGCCAAAGAGTGAGTTATTTCTGGTTGGTTGGATGCGAAGAGCTGTGTTTTAGGAGTGTTCACTAGAAAGGTTTGGTGAGATTTAGACACAGTTTGCATAGGGGGCAGTTAGAGGAACAAACTTTGGTTGAGATGGCACCTGGGCTACCAGGCTGAAGAAAGGCTCAGTGAGAGTGTTATCCACCATGACAGAGAGCACAGGCAGTATGGGAAGATGAGTCAGGAGGGATTTAAGAAAACTCATGCAGTAGTGCTGAGTGTAACCAGGTGTTTCATTGGTGGGAAGTGTCAGAGGATCAGGATTCAGTGTGGGCATAAGGAAACTGACTGATAGTAAGAGATTCATCATCAAGAAGTGGAGATTTGTGTTTAAGACACAAATGGAATACCCAGAAGACAGTATTTTGGTTTGTAGAGTTTCCACAAAAAACCTGGAAATAGCTGAGGCAGGGATTTTGCCAACATGTGTGTTTAGCAGTTGCTCATGTGTTCTGGTCTAAATGTTTGAATAGCAGTGTGCTTGGGACTGTGCCTTGTATCCCATGATGTTTCCTGGTACCATTACAATTTCCCTGTGGAAACCTGAGCTCTGTCTCGTTGGCCAGAAACGTGCGCGGTGAATAACGGCGGCTGTGACCGCACCTGTAAGGACACATCCACCGGAGTCCACTGCAGCTGCCCTGTTGGATTCACACTCCAGTTTGATGGCAAGACATGCAAAGGTAGGGTTTATGCTCCTGGACACATGTGCCAACACCTGTTAGGTGTTACCAGGTCCTGTAAGATATTAATCTCCAAACGGAGGCAACCCGGTGTCCAGAGGAAAGCCAGTGTGTACAATCTGACCGAAGAAAGGACTGCAGCAGGGGTAGAGGCTGTGGTTTCCTTCATGTCAGCTGTACCATGTGCAGAGACTCTTTTCTTCTCTGCCCTCCTGCTCTCCATTTCCACCTCCTGTGCCTCATTTTTCAGAGGTCAGGTTTGGGAGAGATAAATAGCACTGTGGTCAAGAAGAGGTCAGTACTGGCAGAAGCCAACAGGTGTGTGGGTGCTCACAGGTATCCAGTCCAAGAGCCTGCTCTATTACCCACAGCCAGCTGGGCATTAGAGCAGTTGGTAAGCAAATATCAGTGTGTAAACAGGGATGTGTTTTATAAATATGCACTACTCCAAGCAGCTCTAATGAGAGCCCTGGCAAGGAGCAAAGACATGGTTAGGTTGTATATTATATTGCTTTTCCAGTAATTAGATGTCAACACTGTTCTGCTAAGCAAAAATTATGAAATCCCCAGGCCTGAGTCAATTAATATTAGATTAAGGCCTCATTCTAACATTGCCATGAAAAGGACAAGGTAAATCAGGAAGTCTCTGTCTGAGATTTCTGCAGGTCTTACAAAAAGGAAATGGAGAAAATCTTTAAAATACTAAAACCTCTTAGAGAGCCTTGGAGTCAAAGTGCTTACAAACAGAACTTAAGGAATGGTCTTTTATGAATGCGTTACCCAAATGTATCTGATAGTTATACATTAAATGAGAGCAAATAACACTGTCCTGAGGCTGAACAGGCTGGATTATTCTTAAGAGTTGGATCTGATCTTCCTTACAATTTTTGGTAGTCTCACTAGATTTTGTTTCTGGGCTTCTCCAACCAACTGGACATGACTGTTTTCTGAACCTGGCAGTGGGAGTAGGTTGACTGCTGAAGCTCTGTGTTTATTTGCTGAAGCCTTTTTCTTTATTACAGATATTGATGAATGCCAGTCCAATAATGGAGGCTGTGATCATTTCTGTAAAAACACTGTTGGCAGTTTTGATTGCAGCTGCAGAAAAGGATTTAAATTATTAACAGATGAGAAGTCCTGTCAAGGTATGTGCATTGGAGAGACAATGGTACAAACAAAGTAGGACAAATCAGATGTGGCTTGGACATCTACTACAATGATGAAGTGATAATGGACTCCAGAATAATTTCCATTCCTCAGTTTGGATTTTTTTCTTCTGAAACAGCTGTTGAGTTAATACAGTTGGCTTGATGCTATTGTAGGAGATAAGTTTAATACTCTTTTCTGGTAGGGACAGAGATAGCATCATATTGAAAAGCTCTCTGAGGTTAATGCTTCCCCCTGCCCTAAAGATCTTAAAATAATTTACAGGGAAAATTAGGCAATGTCTCTCTTTCCACCTTACTGACTGATTCACCATTGCAGTGAAACTATTTTTTCTTAATAGGATATTTAGTTGACATGAGCTCATTATTAAAGGAAAAAGATATAATGTGATCTATGAAACTATAGATCTGTAGACAGGCTGGAATCTCTGTTCCCTAAAACATCAGAGCATTTGCTTTTGAGGATGACATGGGATTTCTCCTGAGACCTACAAAGCATATTTGCTTTGCTGTATAGTGGTTTGTACATATAGATTTAGCAACCCTATTTAAGCTATTTAGCAACCCTATTTAGCAACCCTATTTAAATGCACAAAAAACGTGATGATCAAAATGGTCTGTGGTTGTGGAAAAGCAACAGGATGAAACAATGTCAATTCAGTCAGCCAAATGGTGAATTATGTGATTTTCTACGCAACCAGCTGATATTAAGGGTTGATTTCAGAAAACTGAACCAACCAAGAGAAAATAATTTTCACCTGGGTTTTTTGGTGCATTCTTATCCTTTATAAATAGGCAAAGAAAGGCAAGTAGTTACATGGAAAAAACTTAGTGTATAAACATCTGATTTTCAAGATAGTTTGGGGTTTTATTTTAATGAAATCTGTTTATGAATGTGTCTTAAAGACTTGCATCTCCCTTTTGACCCTGTGACTTCTGTTGCTTTCCCTAGACTGTTTCAAAAGTGATATCATGCTGCATGCCAAAGCCCAAGGAAAAAGAGTGATGAAAAGTGCTAGTGAAGTTGATGTGAACATTTTTGTCTTGCCATATTCTTACCTGGCATGCAAAATGTACTAGCACAGAAATTTTAGGTACTTTTGATGGTATAATGAATGTTCATTCTCAGAGAACACTGTGATTTTCAGCAGGCTTAAATCAGGCACTGTCTATTCATACAGAGCTTCATTTAGGGAGGAAAAAACAAAGGCAAAATTTTCCTTTGTAGACTTCATTTCTATGTAGAGTAATCCTACTGAAATAAGAGTTTTGTCATCAGTTTTCTTCTCCCATAGAAGAGAAATAATTTGATTTAAACATAATTGTAAAAATGTAACAGCGGGTTTTGCACTTGCCAAGGAAAGGCTTGTTTGGCAAACTAAGCGTTCTTTTAAAAACTGTCATTTCATTATGTTACATTATGTGCTTTGAAAGAATCTGCTTAGCTCACATAAATCTGCACATCCCTGTATTGTTGAACTCTGTTGACTCCTCAGGGTTCCCTGGCCAGCCTGAGAGGTTCTGATGTCTCCCTTTAAACCTTGCAGACATTGACGAGTGCTCCTTTGAGCGGGCGTGTGACCACACGTGCATCAACCACCCCGGCAACTTTGAGTGCACATGTAACAAGGGATACACCCTGTATGGCTTCACACACTGTGGAGGTGAGTGACAGACACACCACAGCCCCTCTGACACTGGGGGCTCCCACAGGCCTGCTCAGAGTCCCTGCAAGACACAAACTGATGCAAATGCAGGTGGCCCACGGAGGAAATTTTCCCCCTTGCTGTGATAATGAGATACAGAAAACGTAGAAACTGATCCTGCTTATTTCTGTCTTTGCTCAAGTGATTTTGCCTTTACACCATGCAGGCAAAAGGGACCTGTAACTGTTAGGAAAAACTGATGGGTTTCGTGCTTGGATCTGGAGTCCATAATTCAACACAATTTTCACATGCAGAAGTCCTTGACTTCAGTGAAAAGTCAGTGGTGTGGGACTTGGAGAACAGGAAGCTTTGAATGACTCTGAAAATTACAGTTCTGCAGGCTGCTATTGTGCACATGTCAGATCCTCCTGTGATATAGATTGAAATTTAGCTGATGTAGTACCACTTTACACTGGCCAGGATTAATACTCTCAATTTTTTTATGTCTTTCCTACAAGAACAGCTCAAGGAAAGAGAAAGCTGTTCATAGCACCTCAACATGTGACAAATTTCCAGAATTAACATGAGGAAACATGAATAACTGGGACACAAAATCAAACTTGTTTCATACAAGCTTTAGGCAAAACCTTACTGACTCTAAAGTTTACTTAATTCTGAGTAAGATCTGTTTATTTCTAAGGCAGAATGAGCACAGTTGGAGATAACAGTTCAGAAATCTCTGTGTGCCTGTCTATTCTACCCTTTGCCTCTAGAAATTCTGCAAATAAGATTACAGGGCTACAACATCACTATGTTTTATCCGGATGAACATGGGAATTTATCTGGATAAGGAATAACACTGTCATGTGCTCTACTTAGTAAAAGACAACTTCTGATTAATTTCTCTGCATTAATTAAATTTCTTTTGGCTACCAGTGAGGAAAAGGAATTGTAATTTTGCTATTGG